>JASSZB010121079.1:0-25308 GCA_031763765.1 Psittacara erythrogenys
GTTAGAGAGACTGGGCTTGTACACGCTGGAATTAAGGAGATTGAGAGGGGATCTAATTGAAACATATAAGATTATTAAGGGATTGGACAAGATAGAGGCAGGAAATATGTTCCAGATGCTGGGAGAGTCCAGTACCAGAGGGCATGGTTTGAGAATAAGGGGTAGGTCATTTAGGACAGAGTTAAGGAAAAACTTCTTCTCCCAGAGAGTTGTGGGGGTCTGGAATGCACTGCCTCGGAAGATAGTGGAGGCCAATTCTCTGGATGCTTTCAAGAAGGAGCTAGATAGGTATCTTATGGATAGGGGAATCAAGGGATATGGGGACAAGGCAGGAACAGGGTATTGATAGTAGATGATCAGCCATGATCTCAAAATGGCGGTGCAGGCTCGAAGGGCCGAATGGTCTACTTCTGCACCTATTGTCTATTGTCTATTGATAATCAGTACGTGTCAGTGTGTAAATCAGAGTTACAATCTCTCTCAGCACCAAGGAGACAGTCTAGGGAGTCACCTAACAGTTTGACGTTGGAATGGCTACATTTGTGTGTGTCCTGGAAAACTCCCAATCATGTGAAAGTAGGATATTGTCAGATATGTACAAAATGAATGGTGACTTTTGGGACAAGAGTATAATTGTTATTGGTGTTAGTGACTGACAGCAGCAAGGGGACCCATGAGTATTGATATCGATATGAAGCCAATAAGAAATCATATGTGACTGGAGAACTAGAAAGACCATAGGCCATAAGACAATAAGATATAGAAGTGGAATTAGGCCATTCAGTCCATTGAGTCTGCTCCACCATTCAATCATGGCTGCTTTATTATCCCTCTTTATCTATTCTCCTGCCTTCTCTTTGTATCCTTTGATGACCTTAAGAATCAACCTCTGCTTTAAATATACCCAATGATTTGGCCGCCACAGCTTGCTGTGGCAATACATTACACAGATTCACCAGCTTTTAGTTAAAGAAATTCCCCCTCAACTCTCTCTTCAAGGATATCCTTTGATTCGGAGTCTGCGCCCTCTAGTCCTAGATGCTCGCACTGTAGGAAGCCTCCTCTCCACACCCACTGGGCTTTTCAATGCTCGATAGCTTTCCATGAGATCCTCCCTCATTCTTCTAAACACCAACGAGTACAGGCAAAGTGCCTTCAAATATTCCTGATGCATTAGGGAAGATTGACTTCATGTTGAATATAATTTCCAGTTTTGATACACGGTCCAAAGACCTACTAGTTGGTAGGTTAATTGATCACTGTAAATTGTCTCATGATTAGGCTAGGGCTAAGTCTGGGGTTGCTGAGCAGCAATGCTTGAAGGGCATAGTCCACGGTATATCTCAATCAATCAATCAATAAAGCATAGTTACCTGGATTGGAGTGTATTAGCCATGGACAGAAGTAGGAAAAACTTGGATTCTTTTTGCTGGACTGTAGGAAGCTGAGGGGATTCCTGATAGAAGTTTATAAAATCATTGAAGTCAGAGATAGGGAAGATAGTCAAAATTTTTTTGTGGGTGCTGGGGAGTGGATTCCTGGAGCACATTGACAGAAACAAAGAGAGTCAGCGTGTGGTAGGGGGGGATTGACTGATCCATGAAGCAGGGATGGGTAGTGGGAAAGCCTGCTGTGGGAAAACTGAATGAAGTTTGTTTAGATCTGGAACTGATTCCCTTTTTATGAATTTCAAGCTATTCACACCATGAGAAACACATGTTTGTTATTGACCTATTAACATCAGACCATTTGTTTTGGTCTGAATTCAAACCTCTGACAGGGTGAAATTTTACACAGTTCAGAGGCAGGAAAATGCACTGAGCCTCCAACTGGAAATCGGTGTCCCATCAGTTGATCAGACCCCGCACTGAATGAGAGCATCATGAGAGAGGATTCCCTGTTCCCAGCCCACAACCCACAGGACTCTGACCCACTATGGAGCCTCCGGATATCCGTGCTGCCCTCACTCCAACCAGGGAAAACATGAATCAGACATTTCAGTGGAGACATCAAGACAATATATGAGAAACCTACCGCTAGAAACGTCTACAACAGTTTCAAAGGTTGGATCATTGCCAGATGTTGTAATTCCACATCTGTAAGCTCCTGAATCTTGAGAGACAAGATTCTCCATAGTAACAGTAAATATTCCCAGAGACGTGTTATCTCTGATTGTCATTCTTTCATGAAGCTCATTTTGCCCATTTGCATTCACTGACAATGTCCATTGGTGATCCCACATTGGGTACCAGTACTTTGTGTGTGAACGGTACATTAGTGCATAGTGACAATCAATTGTGACCGCTCTTCCCACAACTCCTCTTAATTTATCTTCTGCCCATAAAGCACCTGAAACTGAGAGAGAAATTCTTCAGAAAATGGACAGGTAAAATAAAATTTACACAAGCAGATTCAAGATTCAAGATTGTTTAATCTTATTTCCTGTACACAAGTATAAAGGAGAACAAAATCATTGTTACTCTGGATCTGATGGAGAACAATAAAAACAGAATATCAAGAACAGAATAAAATTCAATATGTTTGATTTAAAGCTGTGCTGTGTTCTAAGGAATCTGTGACACTATCAATTGGTATAATTGAATTCCACATAGACTGAGAAGACAACAACAACATCCCTCATCACGTGCTCACAGCTCTTCACAGGTAATGAGTTTTATTTGATTGGAGTCATCATTGTCACTGCCCACTGATGTCTCAGTGTGTTTCCACATTTCTGGATCAATAGATTATTGATCCAGTCCCATTCCAGCAGGTGAGCCCAAGGTCAGTGGTGGGTGACTTACTAGAGCCGATTAAGTGAGACAGGATCTACCTGAATTTGAAAAGGTTAGATCTGATCTGAAATAGTCAACATGATTTTGTGCATGGGAAATCTTCTCTCTAAAAATATTACTGAGTTTTTTGATGATGGAAGCAGTCAGATTGTGATAGTGAGGATTTGGTTTTCTGACAACATCAGACTTTATCACCGGTGGTGTGCCATTGGGATCAGTGCTGTTATTTGTAAACCACTGTTATTTGTCATCGATATGAAAGTTTGTAATTACCATGTAGGTAACATGATTAGTAATGTGTGGATGACACTGTAGTGTGGTGGACAGTGGAAAGAGTTGTCAAAGTTTACAAAGGGACCTGGAAGATGATCCAGTGTTCAGCCCCGTTACTCTGTGCCAGCAACGACCCCTAGTTGGGCCTGTTCCATCTGCCTGCATTTGACCCGTCTCCCTCTCTTGTCATTACTACCATCAGGTGGGAGGTGCCAGAGTCCTGGGGCCTATGCCACCAGGTTTGTCAGCACTTGGTGATCTGCAGCTATTGGGCTCCTGGATTGGCTTCACTCATCTCAGTGCTGAACTGACTCCGCAGCTCTGGACTCACTTTCAAGGACTCTGCGTCTCATGCTCCATGTATTAATTGTTTACATATTTTTATTATTTGCACATTAGATGTTTGTCAGTCTTTGTTGTGCGTGGTTTGTCGTGGATTCTATTGAGTTACCTTGTTTTGTGGGTATCTGCGAAAAGATGAATCTCTAGATTGTTTATGGTATACATAGTTTGGTAATTTGAACTTTGAACTTGGAAGGTGGCCAATGGAACAGGTGATGGAATTGAACTCGCAGTGTGAAGTGATGCATTTTGGGAAATTAAACAAGGACACAACTTAAACTGTAGGGAACGAGGCATGGAACTACATTGGGCCCTGAAAGTGACAACACAGGTGGACAAAGTGTTGAACAAGTAGTATGGCCGGCTTGCCTTCTTTGGATGGGGCATTAAGTATAGTCGGAATGGCATGTTACAACTATAAAGGATGTTGACCAGATCTCACCTTGTCTACCCTGTGCAGTTCCAGAGGAAGAGTGTGATTCAATTAGAGAAGGTACAGAAAACATTCACAAAGATGCTACTGGGAGAGTAGAGTTTGGGTTATCGATCAGCTGGGACAGTTTTCCCTGAAGTGAACACAGATGAGGGGTGACCTGATAAGGGTTTACAAATTAAGAGAGGCAAAGATATGGTGGATAATCACAGTCTTTATCCCAGGTTAGGGAAGTCAGAAACTAAAGAGCCTCAGGTTAAGGTGAGAAGGGAAAGTCTTGGAGGGGCGGAGTTTTCCACACAGAGCAGTGTGTACGTGGAAAAGGCTGCCAGAGGAAGTGCTAGAGGTGGGTACACATACAATGTTTCAAATAGATTTGGACACGTTCATGGACAGGAAAGCATTAGAAGGATACCAGCCCATTGTGAGGAAATGGGAGAAGCTCAGGAAGACACTGGGGTCAGCATGGACGATTTGGGCTGAAGCACCTGTTTCCTCAACCAATATCTCTGTAACTCTGCTGAATTTTAAAATTTTAAAAGGTTAATATCAGAATTCTATTTTATTGCATCGGTGTGACAGCTTATTTGAACACAGCCAATCATATTCAGTTCAACTTCAAAATTGAAAGTACATTTAATGTCAAAGTATGAATACTATATACAGCCTTCAGATTTTCTGTTTACAAGCAGCCGCAAAAAAAAACTATAGAATCCTTTAAAAAACACTGTCAAATGCACAATGTGTAGTAAAAACATAAACCATGCCAAAAATAAAAGTGAGTAAGTAGATTTGGAACTGAAATTCACACATGTGAGTCCACAGCCATAAAGCCAGTCATCACTGCAGCCACTGAAGGAGCCGTTAATTACTGTACAGGCCACCGGCTCAGTTCAGCACAGAGACAGGTTAACCTCGTGGAGCAGTAAGCCGAAGACTTGCCCATCCTTCACATAGGACTGACATTCTTACAGAGTTTTACATGAATTTTGAAAGTTTATTATCCTGTTCACAGCCATGAAATGCAGCAGACTTGTTCATATCTGTACATAGACTCAAATTCCCTTCCCATATCTCAAAGTGAGTGAGGTATTTCAATCAGCTCTCTGAAACTCAGTTTCAGTAGTCAATAATTTGCTTGGACTGTTCATGGAATTCTAAAGCTAGTGATGACCATCAGACACAGGAGCAGGATTAAACCATTTTGCTCATAGAGTCTGCCCCACCAGTCCATCATGGCTGAGTTATTATCCCACTCAATCCCATCCTCCTGATTTCTCCCTGTAATCTCTGATGCCTTTACTAAACATGAAACTATCATGCTCCATTTTCAATACACCCAATGATTTGGCCTCAAAAGCCGTCAGTAGTAAGTAATTGCACACATTCAACACCCTCTGGCTAAATAAATTTAGCCTACTCTACACTCTATCGGTAAATAAATCAAAGAAAGGGATGTCCTTGCTTTCTGAGGATGATTTTTCAGACAAGATTTCCCCAGATGGAAACCATGTTTTATCAAATACCTCTAAGTACCCCAAAACCTTGTTCTTAACAATGGACTCGGATGGTGGAGCAAAGTCAAGATGGTGCTAAATGGCAACTGCTTTGAAACATGGAAACATAGAAATCCTACAGCACAATACAAGAACTTCAGCCCACAATGCAATGCTGAACACCTACATACTTTAGAAATTACCTAGGGTTACATGTACCTATCCTGGAATCTCTTAAAAGACCTTATCCACCACTGCCGCCAGCAGCCCATTCCACGCACTCACTACTCTCTGCCCCTGGCATCGCCTCTGTACCTGCTTCCCTGAAAGTTAGAACTGTGCCCTCTCGTTTTAGCCATTTCAGACCTGGGAAAAAGCCTTTGACTATCCACATGATCATTGCCTCTCATCATATTGTACACCTCTATCAGTTCACCTCTCATCCTCCATCACCCCAAGGAGAAAAGATCGAATTCACTCAACCTATTCTCATAAGGCATACTTCCCAATCCAGACAACATCCTTGTCAGTCTCCTCTGCACACTTTCTATGGTGTCCACATCCTTCCTGTAGTGAGGTGACCAGAAATGGGCATAGTACTCCAAGTGGGGTCTGAACAGGGTCGTATATAGCTGTGACATTACCAGTTTGCTTGCACCTTCTGAATTGTCTCTGTTTCTGTTTTTGATATATGTTTTTGTTTCCTTATCAAGGTTCTTTGGAAGACTGACTCTGATTTCAGATATCTGTGGGTATGGGACCCGCTATCAGGGCCTCACAACCGGCCTTGATACTCCAAGGACGCGGCCTGGAAGACGAGTGTGCATTCAGGGTGCCGGATTTTCGTGGCTCTGGAGGCAGGCTGATTCTAGGCCGGTGCCCCTGACTGAGGCGTCACTGGAGAACACGGAACATCGGGAGCAGCAGGTTAGCTGCTGGCTGTGTGTCCTGAGACCTGAGCCCTGGGGCCGACTCTCTGGGCGCAGAGCTCGGGACTAGTCACACAACAGCCATTTAACATTGTAAATCAACGAGTTGTTCCTTGTGTGTCCCCTCTCACTGAGATACGGGGATGCCTCTTTTTTCCCTTATTAGGGAGAGAGAGACCCTGTAGTAAATTGAATAACTGGGTGAACGAGTAGTCTTTGGGGTTCTGCAAGTCTGTGTCTTTATTGATACTTTGCTGTGCGCCAGAGTGCCCGGTGTAGGGTGCCAGTGCTTCTTTTGCTCGTGTGGGAAGGAGGGGTTCGTTGCCTTGCCACTGCTTGTGTGTGGGAGGGGTGAGTTGGGGTGCGGGGCTTTGGGCTCTAACATTTAACTGTCATTCATTCTTTGGGCCACTCCTCTGTTTTCGTGGATGTCTGCAAAGAAAAAGCTTGCTCTTAATAATGGACTCCAACATCTTCCCAACCACTGATGTCATGCTAACAGCTCTATAATTTCCTTTCTTTTGCCTCCCTTCCTTCTTAAAGACTGGAGTGACATTTTCAAATTTCCAGTCCTCCGGAACAATCCAGAGTCTAGTTCTTCTTGAAAGTTCACCACTAATGCCTCCATAACCTCTACAGCTATTTCTTTCAGAACGTTGGGGTGCAGGCAATCTGGTCCAGATGATTAACCCACTTACAGGCCTGTCCTTCCTTTTCATTTTATGAGCGTCACTCTCTCAAAACTCAATGCCTCGTCTGGCCTTTTCAAAGCAGAAGCCAGAAGTATGAATGGAATGCCCTCCGTTTGTCTGGAAGTGCAAATTCCAACTATGTTTGAGAGGCTCCACATCTTCCAGGAGGAAGTGATGGATTTAATTGTTCACTACACGTTATTTCTACCAGATGGAGGCTGCAATGTGTAGCTTCTACAGATGTAAAGAAATTCCTGACCCTCACTAAAAGTACAAGAGTAGCAGTAATTGAGTAATGAAAATAAATATTTAAATGTTTCCTCCCTTGGAATTAGAACTTACTGATGCCATTGATTTCTGTCACATAACTGCAGATCTCTCTGTTGTTGAAGACTGTCACATTAATCATTCCACTAGATTTTTATCCAAGCCAATTTGAGGCACTGCAGTAATATTGATGGTGCTGGTGGTTGAAGGATTGACAATGCAGAGCCAGTTCATTGGTGTCTGAGATCTTGTAATACCCAGATGAGGTTTGTTCATGCCAGCTGTACTGAATGGGAAGGGATCCCTGGAGGGACTCACAGAAAACTGACACTGACCCCCGAGACGTGAGACATTTGCTGGTGACAGGTATCGAAGCACAGGTACAGACACGGGTTCTGTGGAAAAGAATTAAACATTCAGACACTGAAAATACATCTGAAAATCAAACATTCTTCTGCCACTTTATTAGATACACCTGTTCACCTGCTCATCAATGCAAATACCTAATTAGTCAATCATGTGGCAGCAATACTGTCCATATAAGCATGCAACCATAGGCAAGAGGTTCTGTCTTTGTTTATGCCAGACAAGAGAATGAGGAAGGTAGGTGATCTAAGTAACTTTGACCATGAAATAATTGTTGTGGCCAGATGCTGAAGTTAGATAATCTCAGAAACTACTGATCTTCTGGGATTTTCACCCACAAGGGTCTCTAGAGTTTACAGAGAATGGTGTAAACAACATTAAAAAATCCAGTGAGCAGCAATTCTGTGAACAAAAATACCTTGTTCATGAAAGAGATCAGAGGAGACAGGCCAGACTGGTTCAAGCTGACAGAAACGTAGAACATAGAATAGTACAGCACATTACAAGCCCTTTGGCCCACAATGTTGTGCCGACCCTCAAACCCTGCCTCCCATATGGTGACAGGAATTTAAATAAACGTGTGTTATGACAGTGGTGTGCAGAAGAGCATCTGAAAATACAACATATCGAACCTTGAAGTGGATGGGCCACAGAAGCAGAAGACCAGGAATATCCAATCATTGGCCACTTTATGAGGTACAGGAGGTACCGAATAAACCGGCCCCTTCTTGTTTTAAGACAGTAATGCGAGATATCTGTCACATGTGACAAAAATGACAAACGTATCACAAATGACCTGACTTGGTCTAACCAAGCAGACTCCCCTGCCAAGAAGGCCCACCAGCGCCTTTACTTCCTGAGAAAGCTGAAGAAATTTAGCCTGTCCCCTAAAACCCTCACTAATTTTTATAGATGCACTGTAGAAAGCATTCTTCTCGGGTGCATCACAGCCTGGTATGGAAGTTGTTCTGTCCAAGACCAGAAAAAGCTGCAGAAGATCGTGAACATAGCCCAGCACATCACACAAACCAATCTTCCATTCTTGGACTAACTTTACACCTCACACTATCGGAGCAGTGCTGCCAGGATAATCAAGGACACGACCCAGCCAGCCAACACACTTTTTGTCCCTCTTCCCTCTGGGAGAAGGTTCAGGAGCTTGAAGATTCGTACGACCAGATTTGGGAACAGCTTCTTTCCAACTGTGATAAGACTGCTGAACGGATCCTGACCCATATCTGGGCTGTACCTTCCAAATATCTGGACCTGACTTGCACTACCTTACTTTCCCTTTTCTATTTTCTAATTATGATTTATAATTTAAATTATAATTATATTTACTTCGATTCGTACTTCAGGGAGCACGAAGTGTAGAATCAAATATCGCTGTGATGATTGTTCACTCTATTATCAATTGTTTGGAGACAATAAAGTAAAGTAGTAGTCGTAGTGTTTGCTGTCTTTCAGAAGAAAATGATATTGTGACTAGGTTTAGTGATGGAAACGTGTGGCATTGATGTTAATGCAGAGATAGTGAGGGATGGACAGGGTAGGGACAGAGATCATGAGACATTTACTTTACTTGTAGATGTAAATTAAATCTCCTGCTAAAAACTGCTCATAATTCCACAGTAATGTGAGATATCTGTTTGGTGGCTTTCAGGAGATAATTAATTTGTGACTGGGTTCAATGACCTACCGAATAGAATGGAACATTTGGCACTGATATGAATGCAGAGATAGTGAGGAATGGACAGAGTCTGGACACTTACTTTATGGAAGGCACAAAATCAATCACTGAGAAACCTACCATCAGATACTTGTAGATGTACATTAAACAGCGGATCAGTCCCTGATACTGTAATTCCACAGCTGTACCATCCTGTATCTCCAGAGTGAAGATCCTCCATAGTAACAGTAAATTTTCTCTTCTGTTCATCTGTGATTGACATTCGTCCACTCCGTCCATGTTGCCCTTTTGTTTCCACTAAAACTGAACATTGACGAGTCTGTCCATGACACCAATACTTTGTGTGCGAGCAGTACCTTGCTCCATAGTGACAATCAATTGTGATCGCTCTTCCCACAACTCCTCTTACATATTTCTCTGCCCACAATGCATCTGAAACTGAGGAAGGCATTTTCAGATATGAGTGGTAAAGAACAACACAAGGCAAACAAATATTTTTCAACATGGTGGTGGAAACAGGACCAGGTTACATCCAGCATGTGGTCCATGACACCACAGCCAATGATTTTGGTGTGAAGTGCAGTCAGTGCTGTTACTGTGTCAGTGCTCTCTCCCCTGTGTCAGTACATTGTGGGTTCACTTCCCACTCCAGGGTCCTGAGCAGAAACCCAGGGCTGACCTTCCACTGCAGTACTGAGGGAGAGCGGCAGTGTTGAACTTTCATTTCCTTCAGAATATGTCGGCTTTTGAAATGTCGACAAAGATCCCAGCTGTTTCTTTTGGGATGCATCTGTGTCTCCGATTCCAGGGAACTTTAGGATTCAGATGGGGTTGATAGGATCTCTTTAGGCCAATGTCCCGACTTCCTCCCCACTACAGACAAATTTATAAACTGTAGAAAGAAACCCCTCATAATGTCCGAAAATGTTCCTTCTGGTTCCAGTGGAAATTTTATATGTCGTATCTGTCAAATACTTGTATGTGCAGTTAGAATGTGCTGCAACAGATGTTGTTACTTTAGTATATAGAAATCCAGTTGGAGTTCAAAGTGTGTAAAAATATATTGAGTGTTTAGTTCCAATTTATTAATTAGTTCTGGAATTAAAAACCACATATCAATAATGATAATTTGCCAGATGGTTAGAATCCCATCTGGCTCAGAAAAGCCTTTAATGAGTGAAATCTTTCATCCCTACCCACCCCGGTTTACCTTGGACTCCAGTTCCAGTAATGTTGTTTACTAATTGACCCACTGAAATGATCCAGGAAAGACAATGATTTCAAGACAATAACAACAATTTTCATAGTGATCCCTGCAGAGGAAGATCAGATTCCAGCAATGGTAGACCTGATGAATCCACTGAAGGGGATTTCTCCAGCTGGATGTATACTTCCCTCAGATGCATTACTCCCCTTTTCTCCTGATCTGTTTCAAACTCCACTCCCTTTCTTCCCCATTCCATCTTGATGTTGTGTTTCATCTCTCCTCAGTCCTTAACCACCTAATGGACCCAGTCTCACACCTCCTCCACTCCTTTCTACTTTATCTCATTCTCCACTCACACTTGATGCAGGGTCTCGATCCAAACTATTGACATTTCTCCTCCCCTTGATAGATGGTGTTTGACCTGTTCAATTCCTCCAGGACTGTATTCCCAACTCCAGTTTCCGACATCTTTAGTGTCGACAGGTATTCAAGCACTGTTGTGGAAACAGTGTACAACCCTCAAACCAACATTAATTATGCCAATGTCCAGTCCTGTCTGTCAATCACAGGGGAGGAAAACAATCAAAACAAGCAAAATCAGCAGCATTTTATTCACAGAGACCCAGTCAGGATCTCTCCTCCAAAGACGACCAGGCCACAACTATGGAACAGAGTACAATCGACGTTTTGGGCTGAGACCTTTCATCAGGAGTGAAGAAAAAAGATGAGGAATCAAAGATAAAAGTTCGGGTTAGGGGAGGAAGACACACGAGATGATAGGTGAAACTGGGGTGGAGGAGGAATGTGTGATATAAAGAGCTGGGAAGATGTTTGATGAAACCTATACAGGGCTGGAGAAGGGGGAATGTAACCGGACATGATAGAAGGCCATGGAAGAAAGAAGAGGGGGAAGACCACCACAGGGAGGTGATGGGTAGGGAAGGAGATAAGGTGAGAAGGGAAAGGGGAATTGGGAATGATGAAAGGGGGCAGGGAAATACTGGAAGGTAGAGAAATCGATGTTCATGCCATCAGGTTGGAGGCCACACAGATGGATTATAAAGTGTTGTTCCTCTTATCTAAGTGTAGCCTAATTATGACAATGGAGGACGCCATGGCTTAACATGTCAGAATGGGAGTGGGAAGTGGAAGTAAAATGGATGGGAACGGGGAGATCCCACTTTTTCTGGCAGGTGGAGTATAGGCGCTCGGTGAGGCGGTCTCCCAACCTACGTCAGGTCACACCAATATACAGGAGGCTGCACCAGGAGCACCTGATTTACAGGTGAAGTGTTGCCTCACCTGGAAGGACTGCCTGGGGTCCTGAATTGTAGTGAAGGATGAACTGCAGGGGCAGGTGAGGCATTTGTTCTTCTTCCAAGAGTAAGTGCCAGGAGGGAAATCAGTGGAGAGGAATGGATGGACATGGGAGTTGCATAGGGAGTGATTGTTGTGGAAAGCAGAAAGTGGGGGAGAGGGAAAGATGTGCTTGGTGGTGAGACCCCATTAGAGATGGTGGATGTTACAGAGAATTATGTTCTGGACACGGAAGCTGGTGGTTGGTAAGCCTTGAGTCTCTGTGTCCAGCACGTAATTCTTCGTTACTTCTGTCTTCTCCAATGGGATCCCACCACTAGGCACATATTGCCCAACCCACTTTCTGACAAAGTCCAATAAATGCACAGTGGAGAGTACTCTTATTGACAGCATCATGACATGGTATGAAAACATCAATGCCTTGAACAGAAAAACCACAAAAGATAGTGTGTACAGCCCAATCCATAACTGGTAAACCCCTCTTCATTGCTGAGCACGTTGCTAAAATAAAAACAGCATCCATCATCCAGGCCTTGCTCTCTTCTTGCTGTTGCCATCAGGAAGCAGGTACAGGAGCCTCAAGTCGCACCCCATCAGGTTCAGGACCAGATATTACACCCTAACCATTGGGCTTCTGAACCAGAGTGGATAATTTCACCAATCACTGAACTGATTTCACAACCAATGGACTCACTTTTAAGGACTCTACAGTTCATGTTCTCAAATGTTCACAGGAATATTGCCAAGAATGGACAACTTGAGTTAAAAGGAGAGATTGGAGAGGCTGGAACTCTTTTCCCTGGAGAAAAGGAAGGCAAGAGGTTTATAGGATGGTAAGAGACAAAGACAGGGTTGATACTCCCAGCCTTTTTCCCAAGGCAAAGGAGTTTAAAAGTAAAGGGCAAAGATTGCAGATAAAAGTACTAAGAGTGAAAGAGGATCTGAGAGGAAAGTTTTTCACATTGACCATGTGGGTATCCTGAACGAGCTGCCAGAGAAATTGACCAATGCAATTTCAAGTAAATTTGGACAAGTACATAGATAGGAGAAGTGAGTGGGCCTGCGGGAATGTCGAGCCAAATCCTGCTGCTTATGTTTGTGCTCAGATGTGTTTTGCTCATGCGAACCCTTTGCTTCTTTTACCAGGTGTCGTAAATGTTCATCCTCCACTTGTTGGCCCAGCAACACTGGAGAATATTTCTCATAATTCACCCTGTATGTTTCATGCATTTAAACACAATCATTCAAACACCCCTTAGGGAAAAGCAGTTCCGTTCTGCTTTATTTAAAGTGAAGCTCAGGATTCGAAATTGGTGTGGTAATTTTATGATTTGGAACAACACTCACCAGCCCCCTGCAGCAGGTTTGTGAAATCTGCACAAACATGGAGATCTTCAATGGCAAAATTTACAGAGCAATGTGATTGGGATTCCCAGTGTGCACGGAATTCCTAGTGCAACCACAGACTCAGAATCACGGCGTTCGTTAGAGCACCATGCTCTCACAAGTGTTGGCATTGAATCTCTTTCCAACCAACCTATAAAGGGCCAAACAGCACAAGATTCCAGCTGCAGGGCAGGTTTGCCACTGAGTGGATGGATACTGCAGTAACTGTGGCCGTCAGAGATTGTACCCAGAGTATCCCAGGGTCTTGAGCAGACTGGTGAGAAATAAGCCTGGCAGAGCCATGTTCTCTGTACATGGAGGAGGAGGGGGAACAGCAGGATGGTAGAGGGGGTAATGGAGAATCTCCAGGGTTACAGTGAACTGGTCAGTGCAGGAAGTTGCCAGGAAGGTGTCTATAAAGTCGTGAGAGCCAACTACAAACATTGGCCATTGGAGAAAGCCTCTTCCTGTGGGCTGAAGGAAAATGTATGAGGCCTTCTGTCTTTATGTACGGAGTGTGTGTGAGTTCTCCAGTGGAGCCAGGAGCAGCAAGCTGTGAGACAAAGCAGAGGTCAGAATCAGCAGCCTGAAACCATGGTGAGGTTCGGAAGCTGATAGGGAAAGTAACAACAGCCAAGAAAGAGTTGTGAACTTGCACTGGAGGTTGGACAGGCAAAGAATGCAATTGAATGTCGGGAATTTAATTAGCAAACTCTAGCCTTGAGGGAAGGAATCAGCCAAGGTTCCTGCATCTAAAATAATGGGAAAGATAAAATTCTACAAATTTTCAGCAAGTTCAGTAACTTTGCTACAGAGTTCCTCTGCGATAGCACAACATCAGCAAATGCTACATCTTCATTGAGTAAAGAAGGTCTGTGGTCCTTCAGGCCAACGAGTTGAACATCTCAATACAGAGAAGGTTTTCCTGTTGCAATGTGATGATATCAATTGGGAGACTTTAAACTAGAAACATGGTGTCTGTGCAAAGGAAAATTCTATTTGTGGGTCAAGAGTGCATACTCCCCAAGTGGTGATAAAGGGTCAAGAGATAGTTTTGTCAAGAAGATTGAGGAAATTTCAAAGATATTTTATAAATATGTATATTAAGGGGAAAAGTGTAACAACCAAAGTTGACATTTTTGTGCAGGGTAAGTTTCTCAATGAATATTTCTCCTCTGCCTTTACCATGGAGAAATGTATGAAGACTTTGGAACTTGAGATAGTTAGTGAGGATGTTCTGTGGATAGTTTGCAGGGCTGTAGAGGAGGGGCTGGAGGTTTTAGAATGCAGAAAGTAGATCATTTTCCAGAACCTGATCAGATATATCAAAAAACACAGAGGGAAGCTAGCGAAGAAATGATGGGAACTGTGGCTGAGATGCCCCTCTTTTGCAATGGGTGATGTTTCAAAAATCAGGAGGGTAATGAACGCTTAGCCTTTATTTAAGAAAGGCTGTAAAGAAAAGCTTCTTGGAAGTAAATACCAGTAATGCTAACATCTGAGGAGGTAAGCTACCAGATGGGATTCTGACACAAGAAATATACATGTTTTGGGAAAGAGAGTGGTAGATTAGAGTTGATCAGTGTGGCTTTGTTTGTGGGAGATGATGTATCACAAGTTGGAGTTTATTAAACAAGTAACCAAGAAGGGAAATGTGGTCAAGGCAAAACATTTAGTTTATGTGGACTTCTGTAAGTCTTTTTATAATATTAGGAATGATAGGCTGTGTTGGAAAGTCAAAATCATAGAATCTATAGAGAGCGTTAATTGGATACACAATTGGCTTGATTGTACGAAGCAAAGGGTGAGAGTAGAATGCACTGGACAGCTGAGAACTGTGGTGTTCTCCCAGGGTATCTGCTAGGCCAACTGATGTTGACAAATTATGGTAGGTCCCTCAAGTATCTTGAAGAACAAGTATATGGTTCCATGGAAGTGGATTCACATGTACACTGTCCATTGAAGAAGTGTTGCGTACTCGTGACATGACAGTGGTACCCTTGTCACGTGACTGGAGTTGAAGCTATACTGGACTTGAGGTAATGGTTTTGTGATGGTGGAATGACGTCATTTTCCCGCCAGTAGAGATCATGTGACAGGTTTTTTTTACAGGTTATAAAAGGAAGACCCCACCCTGTGAGGAGGGGCAGTTCGTGGCTAGATTTGCCAAGTTGACTTCATGCCACTGCGTGATTTAATGTGATGATGCAGTTTAGTTGAAAAATGAAGTTTTTATCTAATGCCTAAAGTTTAAAAGGACATTGCCAGCAGTTTCTTTACAATACTCCTAGTTCGAGAATCATTGGAGAGTGAAGATCGAAGTTCGGGAGTTAAAGATCGAGGAGAATCTATTTACGACGGTGAAACGGGTTTCGACCTTATTTAATCCTTATTCGAAAGAAATTCATGGACTGTTCTCGTGTTAATCTCTGCGGGAAAGCAGGAGATTGAGGATAGTGTGATAAAGGAAAGGTCAGTGCCTTTAAGCCGTTTCGTTCGTAAATACTTCGTGAGAAAAGTTCGACGTTGGGGATCGAAGCAAAGCGACATGAAAGAGTCTTATAAAGTCTCTCCTTTTAAATGGACTGCGAGCATATTGAACTTTTGGCAATACTACTTTAAAGAACTGTTTTTGCAATATCGCTTTAAGAACTGTTTGAGTTGCATCATTTTGAGAACTGTTTAAGCTGCCGCAAAGCAGCTGTTTCCAGTTACGTTAGTGTTTGTTTACTTTTGGGGGGGTTTGTTTTCAGTGTTTTAATAAACGTGTTGTTTGTTATACAAACCCTTGCCTAACTCATATATTCATTGTTGCCTGAATACGTAACAGAAGGTTTTTGACACATTGGCCTTCAGCAGATAGATGTTGGACAGAAGACAGATGGTTAGACAGACAGTTGGACAGATGAAGCAGCATTTGGTGGTTATGTGTGGGACACTGACCTAAGGAACTCCTACAGAAAAGTGTTGGGCTGAAATGTTGGACCACAGCCATCTGACTTTGTGTGGGATTGAATCCAACCATTGAAGCATTCTCTCCTTGATGACCCTTCTTTCAGAATCAACAGGTCTTCTCAAAGCTACAGTCTGTCAAACGCTGCTATATGTTCAAGGAATATCATTCTATCCTCAACTCTGGAATCCTTCTCTTTGCTTCTCTTTGGAACTGTTAATGATGAAGAAATCAAAATCTGCAAAACGGCTAACTGTGTGCAGGAAGTGGATGGGATAAATGTCTTTGTTCCTCCCATATAGTGGAACAAATGAAGACCACCATTTTGAGAGACTGTTCTTGTGACCACCATTTTGTGAACCAGTTTCTGCTCAGGGGTGGCTGGATCAGAGCAATTCAAAGTGGGCACAAATCGGCCCCTGATGTTAATCTCCTGTCATCTCTCTGTAACACTAAAACCAATTATCAATCAAGAACCTATCAGTCTCTGACTTGGGCTACACCAGCCTCTGGCTGAAGAAATCCCTCCTCATTTCAGTTCTAGTGGGATGCTCCTTTATTCTCAGCTGTGACCTTGAATCTGAGAATTATTATTAATGGAAACATCTCTCCAACAAGGTCTTTCATTATTCAGGAAGTTAAGATGAGATTCCCCATCCTCCTTCTGGGTTAGATCTAGAGCAAGACCAGAGTTATCAAATATAAGAAAAATAGAAACATAGAAACCTACAGCACAACACAGGCCCTTTGGCCCACAATGCTGTGCCGAACATGTTCTTACTTAGAAATTACCTATGGTTACCCATAACCCTCTATTTCTTTAAGCTCCATGTACCTGTCCAAGAGTCTCTTCAAAGACACTATCATATCCGCCTGCACCACCATCGCCGACAGCCCATTCCATGCACACACCACTCTGTGAAAAAGTATTACCCCTGTCAGCCCTTCTGTACGTACTTCCAAGCACGTGAATACCTTGCTCTGTCATGATAGCCCTTTCAGCCTTGGGAAAAAGCCTCTGAATATCCACATGATCAATGCCTCTCATCACCTTCTACACCTCTATCAGGTCACCTATCATCCTCAGCCGCTCCAAGGAGAAAAGGCCGAGTTCACTCAACCTATTCTCATGAGGCATTCTCCCCAATCTAGGCAACATCCTTGGAAATCTCCTCTGCATCCTTTCTATAGTTTCCACATCCTTCCTGTGGTGAGAACAAAACTCAGCACAGTACTCCAAGTGGGGTCTGACCAGGGTCCTCTTGGCTCTTAAACTCAATCCCATGGTTGATGAAGGCCAATGCCTTTGTAACTAGAGAGTCAACCTGCGCAGCAGCTTTGAGTGTCCTACGGACTCGGACCCTAAGATCCTTCTGATCCACCACACTGCCAAGAGTCATTCATACTATTTCCTGTCATCATATTTGACCTACCAAAATGAACCACCTCACACTTATCTAGGGTGAACTCCATCTGCCACTTCTTAGCCCAGTTTTGCATCCTATCGATGTCCTGCTGTAACCTCTGACAGCCATCCACACTACCCACAACATCCCCAACCTTTGTGTCATCAGCAAATTTACTAACCCATCCCTCCACTTCCTTATCCAGGTCATTCCTCATCCAGGTCAAAAGTCACAAAGAGAAGGGGTCCCAGAATAGATCCCTGAGGCACATTACTGGTCACCGTCCTCTATGCAGGACATGACCCATCTACAATCACTTCTTGCTTTCTGGTGAGCAAGCCAATTCTGAACCCACAAAGCAAGGTCCCCTTGAATCCCATGCCTGCTTACTTTCACAATGAGCCTTGCATACGGTACCTTATCAAATGCCTTCTTGAAATCCATATACACTACATCTACTCCTCCACCTTCATCATTGTGTTTAGTCACATCCTCAAAAAGTTCAACCAGGCTCGTACGACATGACCTGCCTTTGACAAAACCGGAGTGATAGGGCTGAGGAATGATATACAAGGTAATGCAGTGTGTCATGTGGTTGTGAGGACAGACAGGCAGATGATAGAGCAAAATTGCAGACAGTGGCAAGAGTTCATGTGCAACAGGGGGCGAAAATCTGAAAGGGTGAATAATATGGCACTGAAGGCATTGTATTTGAATACAAGCAGTTTAAAGAATAAGCACAGTTAGAGATTGGCAGGCATGATATTTTGAGTCGTGGCTGAAAGAAGATGATAAATGGGAGTTAAACATCCAAGGATGCACATTGTATCGAAAGGACAGGTGGGTGCAGAGGAGTGAAGTGGCTCTGTTGGTAAATAAATGTAATCAAATCCTTTGAAAGAGGAGACATAGGATCTGAATATGTAGAAGCCTTAGAGTTAAGAAACTGCAAGGGTAAAAACATATCCTGTTGCGAGTTAGAAAATGTATGTAAAAATGAAAATGTTATGATAGTCATGGAGGATTTCAGTAAGCAAGTAGACTTGGAAACTCAGGTTGGTATTTTAATTCATTTTTACTACAAAAAGTTAACATCTCACTAAAGATTAAACAAGATTGGGAAAGAGAACTTAATGTGACCTTTGTTAAGGAAGATTGGTTGTGAGTTCTGAAAATGGTCAATTCTTCTTCGATATGTGCCAATCACTGTTTAATTCGATTTAAAATTGTTGACCATTTTTATTTAACAAAGGAAAGACTATCTAAAATATTTCCTAACATAGGCAATTACTGCAATTGGTTTAGAACTGAAGTATCCACTTTGTCCCATATGTTCTGGTCATGTCCTTCATTAAAATCTTTTTGGAAATCTTTATTTTCTACAATTTCTAAAGTTCTGAAAATTAATGTACAATGTTATGCCTGCAGCCCCCTCCTTTGTGAGAATCGCAAGATCACTGTTGGGTTGGGTCAGGGGACCCAGGAAATGTGAGAGAGACGTGCGGAATGTCTCATTCCCCGGCGATATAAAGCTAGGGGACATGGTCATTGTCTCTGGAAGGCGTATTTGTGGATTGAAGACTGTACTACGTGGAAGCCCTCAGGCAAAGTGGGCTGGTTGAGGAAGGGATTGCATCACCCCCAACCTGATTGACATCTGCGACCCTGTGAGTCAGGATAAAAGAGGGTCTGTGGGAACAGCCCCTCAGACGCAGCAGAAGAAACGCTAGCGATCCCATAATAGTGGGAGCCATTGGAAGGAGGCCACATGCATTCAGTTCCGTTGCCTGGGACTGGTGGCTGGTACCACGGAAAATGGCTTTTAGCTAACAACGGGGAAACCAACTCCCCCCCGACTAAAAGGATTGGCATCATAAAAGATCTGGACAAGTTTAACCCGTCTCTCTCTCAAATCCAAAACGCTGCAGCTTGAACGAACTAACAGTGACTTTTATATTTCCATCGGACAATACATTATCGCCTAGACAACGATAGAGCTACTTCTTATTGGTTATTATTATATCCGCGCTTTTAGATTTAGTATTGATGATGTATATTATCTGTATGTTTGCATTAATCTTACTTTTGTGCCCCTTTTGCAATAAATACTTTGGAAAATAGTACCATCAGACTTCAATGGACCTCTCTATCTTTGCTGGTAAGTGACCCAGTTATGGGGTTCGTAACAAGTGGAGTTCTTGTCTCGGGATTTGACACCAAATTGGGAGGCCAGTGAATCGGGCTTGTAAGTCCAAAACTCAGATCTGGTTACGCAGGTAGCCAGACGGGAAACCAGCAAAGATGGACGTGGGTGAATTTATAGAAAACCTGACTCTGGAGGCGCTAGAGGCGGCCACCAAATCAGACTTGATAAGTTTGGCGAAGGGGTTAAACCTCGTAGAGGTGAGGTTGTCAATGAAAAAGCGGGAGGTGCGAAGGGCAATAACTCAGTATTATATTGGGAAGACTGTGTTTACAGCTGAGGTATTGGAAAATATCCCTGAAAAGGTACCAGATAGTGGGACGGCTCAGTTAGAGTTGGAGAAATTAAAGTTGGAACATGCAATAAAGTTAAAGCAGCTGGAGGCAGCTGAGAAGGAGAGTGAAAGGGCCGAGAGAGAGAAAGAGAGGGAGCGTGCACTCCAGCTAAAGGAGTTAGAGGTGAAACGGGAGCAGGAAAGAGCTGAGAAACAAAGAGAGCATGAACTTTGGTTAAAACAGCTGGTAGCAGCTGAGAAAGAGAAAGAAAGAGCTGAGAAGGAGAGAGAATATGGGGAGGCAGAGAAACAGAGGAAACATGACTTGGAGATGGAGAAGTTACGGCAAGAGCCACGAGTTCAGGGGTCAGACCGAGAGGAGCGGTTCAATGTTAGTCGAGAGTTGAGGTTAGTAACACCATTCGAGGAGACGGATGTTGATGGTTAATTCTTGCTTTTTGAAAAGGTGGCAGTGAATCAGAAATGGCCCAGAGATCAGTGGGTGGCGTTGTTACAAAGTGTGTTAAAAGGGAAGGCACAGCAGGCATATATGGCGTTGGCCATGGAGGAGGAAGAGGGGGAGAGTTATGACAATGTAAAGGCGGCCATTCTCTGGAGTTATGAGCTAGTACCTGAGGCGTATAGACAAAAGTTTAGAAATTTAAAGGAAGGGCGGAATCAGACGTATACCGAGTTTGCCTACGAGAAGGGTGTGCTCTTGGACCATTGGTGCACAGCAGAGAAAGTGGAAGAGGATTATTGGCGTCTCAGGGAGTTAATTCTGATTGAGGAATTTAAAGGTTGTGTTTCAGAGGATATCCGGATGTATTTGAATGAGAAGCCGAATAAGTCCATCTCAGAATTTGCTAGGTTCGCAGATGAAAATGCCCTAACCCACAAGACAAAGTTTTCCTCAAATAAAAGTTCCCAGAGAGACCGTGGAAACGATCGAGAAAGTCCGCCGGCTGAGGCAGAGGTCCCGCCGGGAGCTAGTGGTAAAGTTGAGGGGGGAAAAGCCAGACGGCCAGAGATTTCCGGGCTTGACCTGTTTTAATTATGGAAAGGGGGGGCATATTACCTCTCAGTGCTTTGCTCCAAGGAAAGACGCAGGAAAAGGGAAAGCAGCAGTCCCTATTGGATGTGCCGTGGTAATCAGTAAATTGACAAGAGAGCCCTGGGTAGACAGAGTACGAGAAGGGTCTGAGACTTGTCTGTCAAATGGAACCGTGTCTGTGAGGGAGGGAGACACACCAGTTCCAGTACAGATCTGGAGAGACACGGGGGCTGAGCTGTCGTTGATCAGCAGTAAGGTGCTAGAGTTTGGTCGCAAGACAAGAATGGTAGCTGTGAAAGGAATAAGTAAAGGGACAGAAATGGTGCCCTTACATAAGGTCATTATGGATTGGGAGCTGGTGTCTGGACCATTTTGAAATCGGGGTGCGATCAGACCTCCTGAGAACTGACGTGGACGTCCTTCTCGGTAACGATTTAGCAGGTGGTAAGGTTTGGGCAGCAGTGATGATGACAAGCCGGCCAGTGAGTGCTGCGGCCCCGTCCCTAGATTCCAAGATCTATCCCGCATGTGCGGTCACTCGCAGCACGTCAAGAGAGGCAGCTGAGAATGAGAGCAGTTTAAATCCGGCCAGTTTCGATTTGGCCAAGACGTTTCTACCGACCCTGTACCAAGAGGGTTTAGAGGGTGGTAAAACGAAGAGTAGTAAAGTGAAAGAGGGTAAGGGAGGGGAGGTAGATCTTCCCTTAGCGAAGAGAAAGGTTCTAGAGGAAAAAAATAAAGATGAGGAACCAATAGAGTGGTTAAGAGGTCCAGAGTTGGACAGGGATGATCTGTCTGGTTTGGCAGAACTGTTTGAAGAAGTTGAAAATTCTAAAGGTGTTCCCGATAATGAAATGAGGGCAATCCTAGATGAAAAGGATGCCCTTACCTCGAAGAAATCTGCTGGGTTGGCAGATGAGGTTGTTTCAGCCCACGGGGTTGAGTTTTCTCCGGAAGGGAGTTACCCAGAGAGTAACTGGGAGGATCAGGGGAACTTAGAATTTGAAAAAGGTATAGGTATTGAAAGCCTGGAAGAGGCAAATGTCCCGTTTGAGTGTGTCCAAGATGTGGATTCACGTGGTACTGAACCTAGTAACGGAGCTCAGAAAAAGTGTGAGGTATTTGACTCATTTGAACGAGACGGCCGTCCTTGTGGGTCAGATAGACTTGGTTCAGTGAAGAAAGGGTTAACCTTGGTAATAGTGGGAAGTGAGAGTTCCCAGGTGTTTGTGCTTGAAGGTGTGTTAAAAGTTAATGTAGAGCTCAAAAATTGGGAGATAAATATTATTATTGAAGGAAACAGGAAATATGTAGTTCCCAAATCGAATGAAGAAATTTTAAACCCTGCGGATCGCTTACAGATTAAGCCAGGAGATGACGGGGGCATTTGAAATGCTGCTTGAACAAAGAGTTCGAACTGAAAACACGTAGCCTGAAAGGTCCTGAAGAGAGGGCTAGACACCTGTGTAAAATTAAAGAATTGGGTGGAAATTCAGAAGATGGTCTAAGTTTGGGACCCGGTGTTGATAAAATAACCCCTATGCCAAGGTACCCGAGCTCCCCACGTGGGAACTAACCGGAAAAGAGGCGATGGTTAATGGGGACGCCATTTTTAAATAGCAAAAGCCAGTTGTATGGGATTTCGTCAAAACAAGTGAACAATAAGGACAACCCCATGGAAGCCTGCCTGTTAAGTTTGAAAACGACCAAAAGATTAGTATTTGCATAAACTTTTGTAGATGCACGTAAGCTAAGATCACAACTACTTAGTTTTGTTGCTGAAGGGAAGAAATAAAAATAGGTGGCTATTAAATTGAAGTCTGATGCTACAAGACTTTAGTAAGGTACAAGATGTTAAGATATTAAAGGAAGTGACACTGTAATCGTTAACTGTTTGGTTGCTGATTTGGATGTATAACTGTATTACTCTGTAGTGAAAAGGAAAAGCTTTTGTATTGTGTTAGATTCCACAATCCTGTAAGACTCTGTACTGCTTCGTTTTAACCGCTGGTAAAAACGCATTGAAGAAAGGAGGTGTTATGCCTGCAGCCCCCTCCTTTGTGAGAATCACAAGATCACTGTTGGGTTGGGTCACTGGGCCCAGGAAATGAGAGAGAGAGACGTGCGGAATGTCTCGTTCCCCCGGCGATATAAAGCTACGGGACATGGTCATTGTTTCCGGAAGGCGAAGTTGTGGATTGGAGACTATGCTACGTGAACGCCCTCAGGCAAAGTGCGCTGGTTGAGGGAGGGATTGCATCACCCCCAACCTGATTGACATCTGTGACCCTGTGAGTCTGGATAAAAGAGGGTTTGTAGGAACAGCCTCTCAGACGCACCAGAAGAAATGCTAGCACTTCCCGTGATAGTGGGAAGCCATTTGAAGGAGGCCACGTGCGTTCAGTTGCATTGCCTGGAAGTGGTGGCTTGTAACACGGAAAACGGCTTTTAGCTAACAACGGGGAAACCAACTCCCCGACTCAAAGGATTGGCATCATGAAAGACCTGGGCAAATTAAACAGTCTCTCTCTTAAACCCAAAATGCTGCAGCTTGAATGAACTAACAGTGACTTTGATATTTCCATCGGACAATACATTATTCCCTAGACAACGATAGAGCTATTTCTTATTGGTTATTAGTATACCCGCACTTTTAGATTTAGTATTGACAACGTATATTATCTGTATGTTTGCATTAATCTTATTTTTGTGCCCCTTTATCAATAAATACTTTTAAAAATAGTACCATCAGACTTCAACAGAACCCTCTATCTTTGCTGGTAGGTGACCCAGTTACGGGGCTTCGTAACAATAGATAGACAACGTTTCTACCCTAGAACCTTCTTCTGAGACTTCTTCTAGACTGAGAAAGTTATAAGTTGGGCTGCTGAAAGAGGTGATATCTGGAAGGTGATATGTGAAGCCAACGGGGTGGGAAAGATCAAGGGCAGCAAAGATAGGAATCTGATAGGTGAGGAGAGTGAACAATAGGAGAACCGAAAGGAGGAGGGACCTATGGGGAAGTAATAGTCAGGTGAGAAGAGGTATAACAAGTAGCTTGGCCTGTAAACATGTGGATCTATTCATTTCCATAGGTTCTGCCTGACCTGCTGAGTTCCTCCAGTACTTTTTAAGTGTTGCTTTTGATTTCATTGTAGTACAAGCGTTGGATGTTGAATGTGGTGTGAATCTGCAAATAGAGGGTGCTACTTTTCTCAGAGTTGATATGTAACTGTAAATTCTGGATGCATACTTACTGACAGTGATGATGGGGAAGGTAGATACAACTGAAACATGGAGCTTACAAAAATAGAGGGCTCAGCCATAGAGTAATTCTAGGCAGTTTCTAGAGTTGGTTAAATGGTCAGCACAGCATTTTGGGCCGAAGGGCCTGTAATGTGCTATAGATTTCTATGTTCTATGTAAGTATTGGGACATGAGTTATGGGGACCTTTAAAGTGAATCATGGGTAGCGTTCAGTGAGCAGTTCAATATTGGGGTGGTTGAAGTTATCCAAACTGGTTCAGGAGCCTGATGGCTGAACTATTCCTGAAACTATTGTTTGATCTACGGCTCCTTTAACTCCTTCCTGATGGCAGCCGTGAGAAGATATCGTATTGGGTTGATGGGTGTCCTCGATGATAGTTCCTGCTTTCCTGTGGCAGTGTTCATTTGTAGATTTGCTCATTGAAGGGAGGGCTTTTCAAGGATGTTGCCTGCATTGCAGAGTGTGCCTTATGAGAATAAATTGAGTGAACTTGTCCTTTTCTCCTTGGAGCGACAGAGGATGAGAGGTGACCTGAGAGATGTGATGAGAGGCATCGATCGGGTGGATAGCCAGAAGCTTTTCCCCACAGCTGAAATAGCTGACACAATGTGGTATAGTTTTAAGCTTCTTGAAAGTAGGTACAGAGGGGATATCAGGGTTGAGTTTTTAATACAGTGCATGGTGGGTGCACTGCCAGCGATGATGGGGAAGGCAGATAGAACAGATACATGGAGAAATAGAGGGCTAAGCCGTAGGGTAATTCTATGCAATTTCTAGTGTAGGTTAAATGGTCGGCACAACATTGTGGGCTGTAGGTTCAGTAATGTGCTGTAGATTTCTATGTTCTATGTAAGTAAATAAATAAAATTGGGACATGATTTATGGGGACCTTTAAAGTGAATCATGGGTTGTGTTCAGTGAGCAGTTCAATATTGGGGTGGGTGAAGTTATCCAAAC
>JASSZB010127379.1:0-24084 GCA_031763765.1 Psittacara erythrogenys
TGGGAACGAAGCGGGTGCCTGCCCGCGCCGCGCTCGGCGTCGTGGCCCGGACGCGCTTGCCCGACCCGCCGCCCTTTGGGGATTCGAGCGTGGAGTACATCACGGCGCCCAGGCCCGCCGAGTACACGGCGTCGGCGGAGATCTGAGGGTCCATCTGGGGACGGGCGAAGGGAGCGGCGAGAACCAGGAGAGCGAGCGCGGCGGTCTTCATGGGGCTTCTTGGACGCCTATCAGAAAAGCCGGTTCCGGCGGGGCATTGGGGGCCGGTCGCGATCCTGAGGACGACCGAGCGGGCGTAAGGGAACGTCGCCGGGCGGGACGAGAAACCCGCCCCGGTCTCCGTCGCGCGTATGCGTGAAATGAGAACGGCGAAACGGGGCGTCCTCAAGGGCGGAAGTCGTAGACTGGTCGCGGCGTATTTGCCGCCGATACCATGAATATCCTGCGTTCCGTCTCGCTCCTCGCCTTCGCCGCCGCCGCGCTATCGGCTCAAGCGGTCGTCGCCTACTCGAACAAGCCTTCCGGGGCACCTTTTATTTTCGGATACGTTGTCTCGCCCACCCAGAGCGTCGGCTACCAGTTCGTCTCGGGCGCGACCGGCCTCCTGACTGGCTTCGACGTGGCGCTCGGAAGCGATTTCCTCACCATCCCGACGCCGAAGTCCTTCACCCTGGAGTTGTACACGGACAATGGCGGAGTCCTCGGCAGCCTCCTGGGCTCGTACGCCGGTCTGACCAGCGACATCTCGCTTGCGTACGCGTCGGTCGCCGCCGGTGGGACGACCCTGACCCAGGGCGCGACCTACTGGCTCGTCGCGAACAGCTCCGAGGATCTGACTTGGAACTGGGTCGGCCAGGGGGCTTCCCAACGAGGGTTCTACACCGAGCCCGAAAGGGTCTATGGCCCCCTGACTTCGGGCGCGTTCTCCGTGAACGTCGCCGACGCCCCCACCGTCCCCGGCCCCCTCGCCGCCCTGCCGTTCGCGCTGATCGCGCTTAGGCAACGCAAGCGCGCCTAAGGGCTTGTCCAGAAACGTTTGGATCGGCTGTGCGGCAGGGCAGACCTCGCCGACAATCGCGCTCTCGCCAGGCTTACCGACCTTCGGGCATCGACGGTATACCGTCCTGTTGTGAAAATCTATCTAATCGGCGGTCCAACGGGAGCGGGCAAGAACGCGACGGCTTTGGCGATGGTGGAACGCTTAGCGCGTTGCGCCATCGTCGATTTCGACGTCGTCCGAGCCATGTTCACGAAGCCGCACCGAACGCCCTGGGATGGGTGGGAGGGCAGACGTCAGAACGACCTAACTGTCCGGATCGTTTGCCAAATCGCAAAGGCGATGCGCGGTGACGGTAGGACGCCGATCGTGCTCGACGTCCTCGATGAAAGTTCCGCGCGGATCTACCGTGCGGAACTCTCGGGGCTGGAGATCGTTCACCTCATGCCTTCCTGGGAAGTCGTGTGCGAGCGAAATCGGGTTCGGGCGGAGGCCGAGGGGCGGCATCGCCTCACGCCGGACGAGTTGCGAGCGGTTTACGACGGACAGCGGGCGTTCACGGGTTACGATCGCCAGATCGACAACGGCGGTTTGCCCCCGGAACAGTTAGCCGAACTGATCCTCGCCTGAGACGGCCCCGCTTTCCCTCCGAAGTCTCGGCGGCGCTCGCGCGTCAAAAACCCTGGTGGTCACTGCTTGGTGCGCGTTGTCCCTGGCGCAAGGCTGGAAGCCGGTCGTCCGCCCGACCCACGAACTGCCGAAGCCCTGAGGGTTAGGCGCTCAGGGTTGAGCCTGAAGGAGGGTCCGGCGGAAGTCGGACCCTCCTTGGCTTTGCGCCTTCCTATCTCCGCTGGGGGATGTGTTGGCGGACCCAAGCGATCACGCCGTCAAAGCGGGTGCGCGGACGCCACGAATCGATAAGACCTTTCGGTGACACGGAAGGTGGAGAGATTTACGATTGCCGGAAGGGACGCGAAGCGTGACAGGAGTTTCGATTGCCGATTGACGATTGGAAAAGGAGACGCTTCTTCTCACCAGGGAGAAGACACGGAGAGGGAGCCCGCAGGGCGGTAGCCGGATCCACAGAGGGTCCGGCTACCTGCCGCGCGGGAACCGCTCGCGGAACCAGCCGGAAAGATCGTCCATCCACGTCCGGGGTCGCCACGAATCGTAAGTGAGAACGACATGGTCCGGGTCGATCTCCAGTTTGCCGGTCTCGACGGCGAGAAGGATCCGCCAACCTCGACGACCAGTGGGCGAGGCTTCCGACCAGGCCCGACGCGGATCGGGCGGCGCCGAAGTGCCGGCTCCCAAAGATCTCAGGTCTTGCTGGACTGCGGAGACCTCGGCCACGAAGTCGTCGCCCAGTTCGTAAACCTGATGGCGAACCATCGTCGGCCCGGCGCGCTCCGACAGTGGAGACGCCCGAACGAGAATCTGCTCCAGCGGAAGGGTGTACTCGGAGGCCTTGGCCCGATCCCGGAAGGAAGGCAATTCGGGGCCGGGAAACGCCAGCGCGCGGCTGACCCACCACGATCCGGCGACGAGAGCGGCGAACGGGACGCCCAGAAGAAGCCCGATCCGGGTTCGACGCGAGACGGTCCTCATGGTCTTCCTTTTACAAAGTTCCTGCGTCGCCGGTTCCCTGGCGTCCTCGGGAGCGCCAATAGGAGTCGGCGTACACCGTCACCCGGACCCACGGAGGGTCCGGCTACAGCCCTGCGGGCTCCCCTCCGTGTCTTCTCCGTGGTCTCCGTGGTGAGAAAAGAAGGCGTGGTGCTCTCGCGAAGGCTGGCGCCTCCGGCTACACGCTTCGCGTTCCCCCTCGTCAATCGGCAATCGAAAATCCAAAATCCCGTTATGTCTCGCTTCCCCTTCGTCGATCGTCAATACCGCTAAGACCGGCACCGGCGCTCCCTGCGGCCAACGATCCCACCGAACGGATCGTAGCGGCAGGGCTTGCCCTGCGAGGGGCTAACGCCAAGCCGATCGCGGACGGGATAACGTTCCTCCGTCGCGGCGACGCCCCGATGCCTAATGACCTAACGACCTCAAACCAACTTTAGTAGTAGCCCGAAAGGAAAGCTAAATTTCTTATCTCCGTCTAAGTCGGTGCCGACGACCGCCCTTGACCCTTCGTAGGCAAAGGCTCCCGGCATGAACTTCGACTCTTGGACTCTCCTCACGGGCGTCCTGCTTCTCCTGATGGCGCTTTGCGGCACGCTCGTGAAGCGGCTGCCCGTCTCCACCGCCATGATCTACCTGGCGGTGGGCGCGATCCTCGGCCCCGGCCTCCGCCTGCTCAGGCTCGATTTCGTCGCTCAGGCGGAGCTTCTGGAGCGGTTGACCGAGGTCGTGGTCCTCGTCTCGCTGTTCACCGCCGGGATCAAGATGCGCACCTCGCTCCAGGAGCGGCGCTGGCGCATCCCTCTCACCCTCGCCACCCTGACGATGGTTCTCTCCATCGCCGCCGTAACGGGTTTGGGCATGGCGGTCCTCGGACTCTCCCTCGGGACGGCCCTGCTCCTGGGCGCGGTGCTCGCCCCGACCGACCCCGTCCTCGCCTCCGACGTCCAGGTGGAAGACGCCGAGGACAAAGACCGGCTTCGTTTCTCGCTCACCGGCGAAGCGGGCCTGAACGACGGGACCGCGTTCCCGTTCGTGTTCCTCGGCCTTGGGCTGCTGGGCCACCACGACCTCGGCGGCGGCTGGAAATGGCTCGGGGTGGACGTGCTGTGGCAGACCGCGTGCGGCCTCGGGGTCGGCTGGGCCCTCGGCTACGGCGTCGCCCGCACCACCCTTTTCCTGCGTCGCCAGCACGATCACGCCTGGGGCATGGAGGAGTTCCTCGCCCTCGGCCTCATCGGCGTCTCGTACGGCGTGGCCCACGCCCTCCACGGCTACGGCTTCCTCGCGACGTTCGCGGCGGCCCTCTCGATGCGCCATTACGAAATGGCGGAAACGGGGCACGACGCCTCGCCGATGGAGGTCAAGCGGCAGGCGGGCGAGGAGGCGGAAACCCACGACGAGGCGGCCCCCGCCCACATGGTCGAAGAGGTCCAGGGCTTCGGCGAACGGCTGGAGCGGATCGCGGAGATGGGGGTGGTCGTGGTGATCGGGGCGATGCTGGGCCAAGCCGACCTGAGCGGCAAGGCCCTCCTGTTCGTCGCGCTCCTGCTGTTCGCCGCCCGTCCCCTGGCGGTGGCCCTCAGCCCCCTGGGGCCGCGTTCGGCCCACTTCCGGCGGATGGTCGGCTGGCTTGGCATCCGCGGCGTGGGCTCCATCTACTACCTCGCGTACGCCACGACCCACGGCCTCGAATCCGCTTCGGCCCGCTCCCTCGCGGGCGTCGTCCTCACCGCGGTGGCGGCCTCGATCGTGATCCACGGCGCGAGCGCGACGCCCCTCATGGCCCGCTACACCGCCGCGAAGGCGGCGCGGGCGTGAGGCTTTAGGCGTTGAGCATCAAGGGCTTTGGCGGCGCGAAGCGCTCTGGAGGGCGTGGGCTTTAGCCCCGCTCCCCTTCCGCCGATTCGTCGGCGCGCCCTTCCCACGTTAGGTTGCCCGGGGAGCGACTTGGCTGTGATAGCCTGAGCCCATGCGCGATGTCCGTGCCGAAACCTACATCGTCGCAATGGGCCTCTGCGCGGCGGGCGTTCTTGCGGCGTACGCGATCGCACGCTTGGTCGGAACGCTCTTCCCTGCGGTCGAGGGCCGAGCGGATCCTATCACGGCCGGGATCACCTCGATTTGCCTCGTCGCGATCGTGCTTCTGGTGATGATCGGAGCAAGGCTCGCGACGAGTTACTTCGGCTATACGGGATAGGCTTCGGCTTACCCAAGCTGATTCGGCTAAGGGAATGGGCGTCGGGAAAGTCAGGGCTTCGTCGTCCCGAAACGCCGCTCGTCGATCTGCTTTGTCATTTAGGGTGTGCGGTCGTCGTTCTCACCGGAGCCTTTCGATCCTCGTTCGGAGACGATCCCCGCAACCCTCTCGCAGGGCAAGCCCCGCCGCGACGACCGGTTCGCCGACCGGCACGAATCCCTGACCCCGGAGGGGTCACCGAAGGTAGCCGGGAGGTCGAAGACCCCCGGTCGGGACGTTCCATCTCCCGACCCTGGAAGGGTCGCACACTTCCCCGAAGGGTAGCCTCCAGTGAATGCGCTTGACCGAAGAGGAACATCGCATGGTGCAGACGGCCATGGCGCCGCTCGTCGGCCTGCCCCTCTCCGACATGTGGCGGTATGCCGGGTGTCAGAAGTTCGAGTTTGGAGAGCAGAAGCCCCACCTGAACTCGGAAGGCGAGGAGACGACTTGGGCCGACTGGGGCCTCGTGGCGAGTTGCCCTTGGCGGATCGCGGGACCGCCAGACTTCGTGCTCGATTGGACCCATTTCGGCCCCACCCCCGAACGGCGGGACGACCACGCCGAAGCGTTCTACGAATCCCTCGAAACCGATCCGCCCCTCGTGCGATCGGTGACGGTCGAGGCGGACGGCGGCCTTCGGATCGGTATGACGGGCGGCTACTCGATGACGCTCGATCCCCGGCCTGACGAAGAAGACCACCTCGAAGACTGGCGTTTCATGCCGCCCGACGACGAGCCGCGCGGCCACCTCGTGCTCGAACCGCAGAAGCTGACCTGGAGCAGGGACGTCTCAGGTGCCGACGATTAGGCCCTCTCGAGCAGACTGCCCGGACCACGCTCTGAGAAAAGGGGATTCGAGACCGTACGGTTCTTCGTGGCCTCCTTTATAATTGGCCAATGCGTCAGGTTTCTTGGTGTCTCTTCGCTCTTGTGTGGCCTTGTTGGGGTGCGGGAAGAAGGCCGACGTGGTCGGCAAGTGGAACTTTCCGATGCCGATGCTCCCGATGCAGGTCGAGTTCAAGCCGGACGGCACCTACTCGGGCTCCGTGATGGGCGGGGCGGCCACCGCGACCGGCACCTACAAAGTCGAGGGCAAGGTGCTCGCGCTCGATCCTCCCCAGATGACGGGCGCGGCGGGGGCGTTGACGCCGACGGGCGGCCAGATGCGTTTGGAGATGAAGGCGGCAGGCCCCGACGCCTACACGCTCTCGGCCCCCGGCCTCAATTTCACGATGAACCGCCTTCCTTAACCTTCGGGACCGGCGGTCGGGAGGGGGCAAGGGGCTACCGACGGTTTCGGAACCACTCGACCAAGCGGTTCCCGAAAGCGGCGTAAAGGCCGCACGGAACGCCGATCAGCACGAACCCGCCGATCGCGTTGAGCACGTCCGGCTTGCCCCGGCTTCCGGAGATCAGAACCGGGGCGGGGGCGGTCGTCTCCTTGAAGACGTACCCCACGAAGGCGGCGCACACCAAACCCGCGACGATCCTCCGCACGACCTCCCCCGCCGGACCTCCCGCGCACGCCACGGCGACGAGCACGCAGAAGGCCGCGCAACCGTAGATCGCCTGGGGATTGGGGAACGCTTCCGGCGCGCTGTAGGCCGTGGCCGCAAAGCCCAACCCGCAGAGGAGGGCGACGAGCGCGATGGCGATCCGAGTTCCGCTGGACATCCGCGCGAACATTATAGACGCAAAAATTTAGCCTCTACGGGAGGTCGGGGCGGTTCGCCGGTTTTTCGGACCTCGTTCGGAAAACGATCGTTTCTCGCGAAATCCGATGATTGTGGGCAGACCGGACCCGGAACCCCGCCGGTCGTACGGGAGGCCGCCCGGCGGCGGATCGGTAAACGACATGGAAACGTTGCAGGAACTCTATCAGGAAGCGGTCAAAGACGTGTACAGCGCGGAGAAGCAGTTCATCCGGGCGATGCCCAAGCTGGCGAAGAAGGCGCAGAGCGAGACCCTGAAGGAGGCGCTGCAGACCCACCTGGAGCAGTCGCAGGCCCAGGTCGAGCGGCTCGAAAAGATCGGCGAACTGGGCGGCTTCAAGCTGCGCGGCGTCGTCTGCAAGGCGGCCCAAGGCCTCGTCGAAGAGGCGCAGGAGCACCTCGAAGAGGGCAAGCCCGGCCCCGTCCTCGACGCGGCGATCGTCGCCTGCGCCCAGAAGAACGAGCACTACGAGATCGGCGCCTACGGCACCCTCATCGCGTGGGCGAAGGAACTCGGCGAGAAGGAGCACATCGCCCTGCTCCAAGAGACGCTCGACGAGGAGGAGACCACCGACAAGCTCCTCACCGGCCTCGCGACCCAGGAGATCAACAAGGCGGCGAAGTCGGCCGAAGCCCCCGAGCCCGCTAGGAAGAAGTAAGGAGCCCCGCGCTTAAGGCCTTTGCGCGAGACGCTCTCGGACCCCACCCCTGCCCCTCCCCTTGAGGAGGGGTGAGCTAGCTCGCAAAGATTCTTTTCTAAAACTACGAACAAGCCGATTCTCTCCCTTTGGATGGTCCGCCGAAGAAGGCGACGAAAAGACTGCTTTGCCCGAGTCCTTTGGAGTCGCTTTCCCGATGGAGGGGCAGGGGTGGGGTGATCGGGAGGTTCGTTGGACGCTTTCAATGCAGGCGTTCCCATCGCCTCATGAGAAGGCGAAAACTCGTCCGAATTCCGTCTCAACCGCAAGTTCGCCGTTGCGATAAGCGTCAAGGTGAGTCGAGAAGCGTTCCGTCCGGTTCTGTAGCGGCGGGGCTTGCCCCGCGACGGTCTCCCGTCTTATCGCTCGTAAACGGTTCGGCGGGAAGCTCCCGCAGGGCAAGCCCTGCCGCTACCTTGGTTTTGCGGCTGGCTTCGATCCATCGTCGGTCCTGCCGCAGAACACTCTCGACCCCCACCCTGCCCTCCCCCAAGGGGGGGGGGCCTCTTACCGACAGCTTTACATCCAAGCCGGTTCCCTCCCTCCTGGAGCGGGCAAGGGTAGGGCGACAGGACGTTCTACGAGAAGGCTTTAGAAGGCTCATCAGAAAGCCGTCGAATCCGCGAAAGGGGACGGTTCTGGGCCGAACCCTGTCCTTCTGAACTCGCCTCAATCCTCATGAAGCGGTTCGTGGACAAGGCGGCGAACTATCCGGCGCTCCTCGCCGCGGTCGCACTGGAGCTCGCCCTGGTCGGTTGCGGCAACACGCCCCGCCAACTCCGGGGGAATCTTCAAGGGGTCTCCGCCACGCCGAACGCCCGGAACCGTTAGGGTCCGCCTTTTGTCGCGGCAAGGGTTGCCCGGCGAGAGCTTTCCGCTGAGCCGCTTGCGAGCGATAAGACGAGAGACCGTCGCGGGGCAAGCCCCACCGCTACAGGACCGGAAAGGCCGTTCCTCAACGACGACCAGAAACGACCGGTCGCGGCAGGGATTGCCCGCCGTTCCATAATGCAGACGTGGGCCTCCCAACAATCGCCGCCGGTCTCCTCGTCTCGATTGTGGGGGCGCCGCAACGGGGCGGGGTCGCGCCGAACGTCTCCATCGTCGGTGAGTGGGCGCGGGTTGGAAAACCCCAGGCCACGATCCGCTACGGAGCCGACGGCAAGTGGCGCATGCACACGGTCGATGGGCGGGGGCGCACCGCCGATACGTCCGGCACCTACGCGTTCCGAAACGGCTTGCTCGAACGGACGACCCTCAAGACGCTGCTCAGCCGGAAGCGCCCCTATCTCGAAACCGAGCGCGCCTTTCGGCAATTCCAGTTGAAGTGGGTTTCGAAGGACCGCGTCGTCCTGACCGACCGGGGAGGTCCCCGCGCCAGGCGAGGCGCCCCGGACACCTGGGTACGCCGCTCCGCGAGCGCTTCAGAGTAACCCGCCGGATTACGCTACGCAGGCGGTGGGCAGGTGCCGGCGGAGAAGGTCGGCGACCCGGTCTCGGTAGTCGTCGAACTCGATCGGCTTGGTCGCGTACTCCGTCACGCCGAACGCCTCGCACTGGGCCTGGTCGCCCGGCTCGTCGGACGACGAGAACACGATGAACGGCACCTTCGAGAGCCGCTTGGACGAGCGGACCCGCTGAAGAACCTCGTCGCCGCGCACCTTCGGCAGCTTTAGGTCGCAGATCACGAGGTCGGGCTGCGCCAACGCCGCCCCGTCGCCTTCGAGGCCGAGGGCGGTGAGCGCCTCCTCGCCGTCGCGGGCGACCTCCACCGCCAACGGCGGCGCGACGCGGCTCATCACCCGCATCGCGATGCGCTCGTCGTTGGCGTCGTCCTCGACGAGGAGGACCGTGCAGAGGCGTTCGGTGGTCATAGGAACACCTTTCCTTTCGGTCGAAAGGGGCTTGGGCGTTGCCCAAAGTAGAAGATTCGCGGGATATTGTGGCCGCTTCGGCAAGGCCCGGGCGCTCGGCCCGGCTTCGGTCTTGGGGAGGCCAGGACCGCACGTCCCCCAAACTACGGAGGCTCTGGGAACCTGCCGCGCCGGAGTCTCGATCCAAAAGAGCCGTGCCGACCTTTGCCGAACGTTTTCAGAGCGACGAAATGTTGCGGCGGGTCCTCGACAGCACGCGCGAGTACGCGATCTTCATGCTCGACCCTCACGGCATCGTCGCCACCTGGAACGACGGCGCCCGGCGGATCAAGGGGTACGAGGAATCGGAGATTGTCGGCCAGCACTTCCGCAAGCTCTACGTGCCCGAAGACCAGGCGGCGGGCCACCCCGAGCACAACCTGCGGATGGCCCTGAAGAACGGCGAGTACCGCGAGGAGCGCGTCCGGATGAAGAAGGATGGTTCCGTCTTCGAGGCGGACGTCGACATCAGCCCGATCTACGACGAGGACGGCGCCCACACCGGATTCCTGAAGGTGGTCCACGACGTGAGCGCGCGCAAGGCCCTGGAGCGCGAGGTCCGGGCGGGCCAAGAACGGCTTGAAGATCGGGTGCGGGCGCGGACCGCCGAACTCACCGAGGCCAACGCCGAACTCGAAGCGTTCTGCCAGACCGTCGCCCACGACTTTCGCAGCCCCATCCGCAACATCGTCCTCCGCAGCCAAATGGCCCTGGAAGACCTCGGCGACAACGTTCCGGAAGAGGTCGCGGACCACCTGAAGAGCCTGGGCCGGAACGCCAAGCGGCTCGCCGACCTCACCGACGACCTATTGGAATACGCGCGCCTGGGCAAGCACGCGGTGGCCCGCCGTCCGGTGGACCTCACCGCCCTCGCCCGCCGCCTGGCCGACGAGATCGTGCCCTCCTGCCACCACGGCCAGGCGGTCGTGGAGGTCGAGGAGGGACTGATTGCGGAGGCCGACGCCCAACTGCTCCAACTGGCCCTGCGGAACCTCATCGAGAACTCGTGCAAGTACTCCGAGGAGTCGGTGCGGGTGGAGGTGGGCCACGAGACGGTCGAGGGCGCGCCCGCGTTCTACGTCCGCGACGACGGCATCGGGTTCGACATGGCCTACGCCCACAAGCTTTTCCAGCCGTTCGAGCGGCTCCACGGCAACCGCGGCATCGACGGCACCGGCATCGGCCTCGCGAACGTCCGCCGCGTGGTCGAGCGCCACGGCGGCCGCGTCTGGGCCGACTCGACCCCCGGCCAAGGCTCGACCTTCTGGTTTACGCTGCAGTAAGGCGTGAGGCAATGTGAAACCCGAAGCGATTGACGATTGCCGATTTTCGATTGACGAAGGAAGGGCGCGGCAGGGCTTAGCGGCGCTCATTCGTACGCGGGACGTTCCGATCCGCCAGCCGGGTCTCGACGTGCCGCGCGATCAGGCGCGGATCACGCGTTTCGTAGTAGCCGGACTGAGGATTTCCGGGAACCGGAGCGAGCATCACCGCCCGCTCGATCAAAGCGGCGGGCACGGCCGCCTTCGTCACAAAGCCCGGCGTCGGGCGGCGGCAGCCTGCCATCGAGAGGAGAGCGGCCCCCAGGAGGGACCCAGAACCGAACGCGCGGCGGATCGTCATCGGGAAGTTCAAGATAAAAATTAAGGTCCGTCCCGGTTAAGAAGAGAGATCGATGCGGGCGAATTCCGACTTTCCCGGTTTTTCGGCGCCGTGGAGGCTGCGTACGCAACGGTAAGGTCTGGCGTCCGCCAGCCCGACGGGGCTAAGTTAAGCCATGACGGAGGCCATCGACGCTCTCGACCGCAACCTCGCGGAGGGAACCGACGTCGGGCTTTCGCTCGCCCTCAAGGAGATCCTGGCGCGGCTTGGCGAGTTGCAGAACGAGGTGGGGGCGCTGCGCCGCCGCCTCGTCGCCCTCGAATCCGCGTCTGCGACCCCAAACCGGGCGTCGGACGAGCCGACCCGGGCCTGAGCGTTCGTCCCGACGCGCCGCGCTTCAACGGCGAAGCGCGGCGCGTCCGGGCGGACGGCGGCTGTAGGATCTTTTGTGCGACGAAAAACTACGACGCCCGTCCGAAGCCACCAGGCCGTACCTTAGAACTCCACCATGGAGATCGTCAGCCGACTGAAAAAAGAGGTTCAGGAACTCCACGCGCTCGAATGTGGGGTCGCGCACGTCTTGCACGAGGTAGGCCGGGCGGCGCGCCACCGCCGGGTGGCCGAAACCGCGGTCTCGCTCACCGAGGCGACGGAGCGGCACATGGACGACCTGGCGCGGGTCTGCGCCGACGAAGGCTGGACCGATGGCGGTTGCGATTCGGCGGAGGTCCGGGCCTGGAGCGAGGAGGCGGAAGGGCTGGTCGCCGCCCGCGACGAGATGGGCGACTTCGAACGGCTCGCCCTGCTCCGGCGCGCCGTCCACCTGAAGATCCCCCGCTACGAAACGGCGCGTCTGCTCGCCTTTCACGCCGATCGCCCCGCGTTGGCCCGGCTCCTGCGCCTGGCGGCGGAGGACGAGCGGCGGAGCGAGGCCGGAATCGCCCGCCTCGCCGAACTCGCCGGAATGCCGCACCCGGTCCGATGAGGGAAGAGAAAGCCGACCGGTACGCCCAGTTGGCGCTCCGGTTCCACGGCTCGGAAGGTCAGTTCGAACTCGTGGTCGGCCTGACGAACCTTGCGGAGGTACGGGAGGCGTTCGCCCGCCGGGGCTACGCGGCGACCCCGACCGAGCGGCCCGGACGGCTGTGGATCGAGAGGGCCGCCGACCCCACCGTCCTGCCCGATCTCAAGGCGGCGGCCAAAGTCGAACGGCTCGCGGAGGCGGTCCTTCGGCACATCCGCCGTCACCTGATGTCCAACGCGGTCGCCGCCGCGAACCTTGACGCAAGCCTCGAAGAGATCCACCTGCTCCGCGTCGGATGCCACGCCGAACTTTGTCCGTGCCGCCTGCGGGAGATGGTCCAGCGGATCACCGAGACCGAGGAGACGCGTCCCGTTCGACCGACCGCGTAAAGATTCGGGTTTCTAACGCGCCGCTATCACGTTTATGCCGTCTTAGGCGGAGGAATCTCGTAGACTGTTGTCGTGTCCGAAGCGAGCGTCGACCGCAACGAGGATCGCCCGCTTCCGATCGGCGAGGCGACCCACGACTTTTTCCGCTACGCGATCGCCCACGTCAACGACGCGGTGATCGTGACCACCGCCGGACTCGAAGCCCCCGAGCCCCTGATGGTCTACGTCAACGCCGCCTTCGAGCGCATGACGGGCTACTCCTCGGCAGAAGCGCTCGGAAAGAGCCCCCGCATCCTCCAGGGGCCCCGCACCAGCCGCCCTTTGCTCGACCGGCTGAAGGCCGACCTCAAGGCGGGCCGCGAGTTCCACGGCGAGACGATCAATTACCGTAAGGACGGGACGGAGTACTACGTCGAGTGGCGGGTCTCCGGGGTTTACGACGAGGGCAAACTCGTCAACTGGGTGGCGATCCAGCGCGACGTGACCGAACGCATGCGCCACGAGCGGGAACTCGCGGCGGCGAACGAGGGGCTGGAGGCGAAGGTCGCGGAAGCTACCGCGGATCTCCGCGAAGCGAACGAAGAACTCGCCGCCAACAACCGCGACATGGCGACCTTCACCTACACGGTGAGCCACGACCTGCGGCAACCCGCGCGGGCGATCATCGCGAACGCCCGCTTCCTCGAAGAGGACTTCGGCGACCAGTTGCCGCCCGAAGCGCAGGAACTCATCGAGAAACAGACCGCCGCCGCCCTGCGGCTGGGCCACCTGATCGACGACCTCCTGAAGATGTCCCGCCTGGGCCGCACTGCGGTGACGCGCGAAGCGATCGACGTCACCGCCTTGGTGCGCGAGGTGTGGACCTCGCTCGACGGCGAGACCTCGGGGGCGGAACTCCGGGTGAAGGAAGGGATGACGGCGGACGCCTCGGCCACCCTCCTGCGGGTGGTCTTCCAAAACCTGCTGGAGAACGCGCTGAAGTTCGGCTACCCGGACCGCCCCCTCGTCGTCGAGGCGGGACGCCGCCCGGACGGAGCCTTCTTCGTTCGGGACAACGGGAGCGGCTTCGATCCCCGGTACGCCCGCAAGATCTTCGAGCCGTTCGAGCGGCTGCACCGGATGGACGTCGAGGGCACCGGCTTTGGGCTCCACAACGCCCAGCGCATCGCCGAGCAGCACGGCGGGGCGATGTGGGCCGAGGCCCAGCCGGGCGACGGCGCGACCTTCTTCTTTACGCTGGGCTGAGCGCCTCCGAAGCGGCCACATGCCGGGCGAGCTTCGACAGCGTCTGCCCGCCGTACTCCACCGCCCCGAAGCCGACGACCGCGTCTCGCCTTGCCTTCGAGGGGTGCATCTGCCGAAGCGTGAGTACGGTCTTGCCGTCGCTCTGCTCATCGAAGGTGACGAGCATCCGGAACCGGTCGGGGTCATCGTCCCGGTCCGAGCCGTGCTCGACCTCGATCAAGGACGGTTCCTCCAGCCGGAGAAACCGCATCCGGTTGTCGTAGCGCGGACCGTCGGTTCCGACCATGTCGAACCGCCAAACGCCGCCCGGACGCAGGTCGATCTCGTGGGTCTCGATCGCCAGGCCTTCGGGGCCGAACCATCGTTGGATCTGCGCTGGGTCGGTCCAGGCGGCGTAGACGACGCTTCGGGGCGCGTCGATCACGCGGCTGAGGACGATCTCGCGGTCGAGGGGCCACCCTTGCCAGGCGGATTCGGTGAGGGAGGGGGTTTCGTTCATAGTCTTAGCTTTTCTTCTCTAGGCTGGCGAGGTGGGCTTCCAGGCAATCGAGCCGCCGTTCCCAGACCGCGACGTGCTCGTGGAGCCATGCTTCGGTCGTCTGTAGCGCATCCGGCTCGATCCGGCAGGTGCGGACCCGCCCGACCTTTTCGGTGCGGACGAGTCCGCTCCGTTCGAGGACGCGCACGTGCTTGAGCAGGGAAGGCAGGGCCAGGTCGAAGGGCGCAGAAAGCTCGCCCACGGACTTCGGTCCCTCGCACAGGCGACCGACGATCGCCCGCCGTGTCGGATCAGCGAGCGCGGAAAACGCCCGGTCCAGATCGGCTGAATAGTTAGCCACAAGGGAAAGTATAAACCGATTATCGACGTGGAATGCGAAAAACTTTCCCGAACGGCTAACTTTCTCTAACCCCGGGAGGGCGCGGCGCCGAGGGTGAACCAGAACGTCGAGCCTTTGCCCGGTTTGCTTTCCGCCCAGACGCGTCCGCCGTGCCGCTCGACGATCCGCCGCACGTTCGCGAGGCCGATGCCCGATCCGGGAAAGCGTTCCTGCGGGACGAGCCGCACGAAGGGGGTGAAAAGGTGGCTCGTCTGGGCCATGTCGAACCCGATCCCCTCGTCCCGCACGAAGAACGCGCCTTCGCCGTCCTTCGCCTCTCCGATTTCGACCGTGCCGCCCTGCGGCGAGAACTTGCAGGCGTTTTCCAACAGGTTCTGCAGGACCAACCCGACGAGCGCCGGGTCGCCTTGACTCCGCAAACCCTCCTCCACCCGCACCGCCACGCGGTTGCGCCCGCACGGCTCCGCCAGCTCTTCGGCGACGGTCCGCGCCAACTCGCTGAGGTCGATCGGTTCGCACGCCAACTCCCGCCGGTTCAGGACCGCCATCTGCAGAAGTTCGTCGATCAGCGTCGCCAGGCGTTTTGCCGAGCGGCCCTGCCGCACCAGCAGGTCGCGGTGCTCGGGCTCTAGCCGCGGCCCGGCCTCCTCGAGGAGCAGGGCGCTCGTCATGGCGATCGTGCGGAGCGGCGCCCTCAAATCGTGGGAGACGGAGTGGTTGAACGCCTCCATCTCGGCGTTGGCCGCGCTCAACTCGGCGGTGCGCTCCACCACGCGCCGCTCCAGGGCCTCTTCGTGGAGGGCTTCCGCCGTCCGGTCTTGGAACAGCTTGACGTATCCATCCCCCGGAACGGGATAGAGATAGCCGCTCCCCCAGAACCGCGTTCCGTCCTTGCGCCGGTGCCAGCGGTCGTCGCGCACCCGGCCCTCGTCGTCCGCGCGGACCATCTCTTCCCGATCGGCGCCCTCTTCCCGCTCCGCGTCGGTGAACAGATCGGCATACGGACGGCCCACCAACTCGCCCGACTCCCAGCCGAGGATCCGCTCCGCACCGGCGCTCGCGTCGGTCACGACGCCGTTCGCGTCCAGCCCGACGATGCCGAAATCGCTCGCCGCGTCCAGCACCGCCCGTAGCCTCGCGTCGCTGCGGAGCCGCGAGGCGTGTTCGACGCTCCAATGGGAAACGTCCCGCATCACCGCCCCCAGCCCCCGCCCCTCGCTGTTCGGGTCGGTATCGGGCACGTCGGCGATGCCCCCGAAGGCACGCCGTAAAAACTCCTTGCGGACGTCGTAAGACGGCTCGCCGAGCGGTTCGCGCACCGGTTTCCGGACCGCGCTTGATCGGCGCCGAAGCGCAGGCGGCTTACCCCTTCTTCGATCGGGGTGAGCCTTCCTTGGCCGCTTTCCGCTCCTGCCATAGGGGCAGGTTACTGGCCTTCTTCTCCGTCTCGACCGAAAACCTTGTGGTCTGCGTTGTGTAATGAAAAATTACGTCGCCGCAAGGAGAGGCGTCTAGAAAAAGCTTCGTTAGGAAGCTTCGGGGGCCGCGAGGGCGACCAGGATCGAGGCGTTGCCCTGGATCAGGCGGAGGCATCGGGTTGCCCCGCTCCGGTCTTGGAACGAGACCGCGACCTCCGTCTCCCCGTCGGCAGGGGGCAACTCCGCAAGTTCCGGGACCCAGTCGCCGAGCGGGCGGCGGGCCATCTCGGCGGGACTCGCTCCGAAGAGCCGGGCGAACGAAGGCTCGATCCGCAACGCTTTGCCAGAAGACGAATCAAGCACCGCGAACGGCACGCCGGTGGTTCTCAGCGCCGCTTCGTAAACGCGGGAAGCCCGTTCGCAGGCTGCCTCCGAACCGCTCCGGGCGAGGCTGGCGATGCTCTGCGCTCGGTTCTCTCCCCGCTTGCCCCGGATCCGTGCCCAGTAGACCTTCACCGTGTCCGCCGAGATGCCCATCGCCTCCGCGACCTGCCGGTCGGTAAGGCCGCTCAGGGCCAGTTCGAGGACGCGCGACTCTTGCGCCGAAAGGCCCAGGCGTCCGGCGTTCTCGTCCCGCGGAAGCCCCTTCGATCCGGGCGGGGTTTCGTTCATGCGATGGTCCTACGTCGGGAGCGCGCCAATCCTCGCTAGCTTCTTCTATTTTCGAGCTTTCGGGCGAGGGCATCTGATTCGATCCCCAGGATCGTGCGTTCCTGACGCATCGTTTGGACCACTTTTTCCAGGCGTTCTTCGAACGCTTCGAGTTCCGCGAAGTCGCTGCGAAGTTCGATGAAATGGTCGAGATCCGCCCGTTCCGCTTCCGACAGCGCATCCCATCGATCTTCCGGGACGGGAGCGTGCGCCTCGTGCCAAGCCTGGAGTTTGGCGCGGACCGCCTCCCGGAGCCGGACCGCCTCTTCGCGGGCTCGACGCGCGCGTCGGCGCAGTTCGATCGCTTGGTCCCGGTGGAGTGAGGAATTTCCAAGGACTTCCTGATGATGCGTAAACAAGGTTAACCCCAACAGCCTTTCGTCTTTGAAACGCTTCATTTGGTAGAGAACGACCGTCGAAAACGCCTGATTAGTTCGTAGGTTTAGCTGTCAATTCGTTAAGATTAGCCTTAGAATCTCCGGTGGGGACGCATCCTTGCCGGAGGCGTCCTCTCGGACGGATCTTGCTAACTCGAAGCGAACCCGTCGGCGGGATTCGTCGGCGTCTTGGAAAGGTCGCGGCTCGCTCGGAGCGCGAGCCAGGCGGTGCCGAGCATGAACCACTCGAGGACCAACTCGAACGCCTCCTCGAAAAGCTGGGCGGTGCTCCGGTCCGGCGCGAACCAGCGTCGCTCGAAAGCGTAGGAGGCGAGGAATACGGCGGCCATGAGCGCGACCATCCGCTTGAGCGGACCCCAGTCGTACCGCCGCACCACCGGCAGCCACTCGGCCCGGCTTCGCCAGGCCCCGAACGCCAGGAGCAGCCAGATCGGGGTGAGCCAGAGCGGACGGGCGTAGAGGGTGAACTCGACGAGCCAGGTCGGGGCGCCCGTCCCGCGCAGGTCGAGTTCGCGGAGGGCGAGGGTGAAGTAGAACGTGCCGAGCAGGGCGAAGATCCCGCGCGCCGCCGACCGCCGGAGGCTCGGCCCTAGCATCATCCCGGACGAGACGAAGAGGAGGAGACAGCCCAGGATGCAGAGGGGACCGTTTTCCGCCGTCATCGGGACGCCCCGACGCAGAAGCGGGGGCGCGAAAAGCATCACCGCCCCGAAGATCGCCAAGGCGGTCCAGGCGACGGAACGCACCACCCCGCCCGCTTCGGAAGGGGCCTGGGCGTGGGGCGCCTTCCGCACGTAGGGAGCGGGCGGACGCCAATCCGCCGGCGAGACGAGGGGAGCCGTCGACCAGTACGCGTCGCCGTGCGCCTTCTCAGGATCGTAGGGCGTAAAGCCGTGCTTCCCCAGGGCGAAGGCCCGGTAGCCGTACGGTTCGAGCAGGGCCTGGACCGAATCGAACGAGGCTTCGTAGTCGCTCGCGAGGGTCCGGGAGTGCTCCATGAGGAGGACGGGGCGGGACTCGCGGAGGACTTTCGTGAGGCCGCGCAGGGCCTGGTACTCGAAGCCCTCGATGTCGAGCTTCACGAAATCGACCTTACCGAGCCAGTTCCGCTCGGCGACGTCGTCCAGCCGCTCGACGGGAACCGTCTCGTAGGTGCCGCCCGCATCGGCGTCCGCCGCGACTCGGTGCTCGCCGAAGTTGCTTTCGGAAAGCCGCAGGCGAAGCTCGCCCGGTTCCGGCCCGGCGGCCACCCCTTCGACGATCAGTTGGGAAAGGGCGTTGGCCTCGGCGTTCCGGCGCAAGTAGACCAGGTTGCTCGCGACCGGTTCGACCGCGACGACCCGCCCCTTCGCGCCCACCCGCTTGGCCATAAAGAGGGCGTAAGTCCCCACGTTGCCGCCCACGTCGAGCACGTTCATCCCGGGCTGGAGGAAGGTGTGCATCCAGGCGAACGCCCGGGGATCCTTCACGCCCTTGATGTAGGTGAGCCGGGTGCTGATGTTCCGGGTGGGGCTATGGAGAAGCAGGTCGCCGTCGAACACGAGCGAAACCTCCTCCTGGTGGGCCAGCGCGCCGTCCCAGCGCCGGCGGCGAAGCCGCTTGAAGAGGTTCAAGGCTTGCTCCGATCCCAAAGGGGGAAGAGGGGGGAGTCGATTCGGGTTGCGGAGGGCAAAACCATTTTAGCGTTCGGGTTGAACGATTATACTGAGGGTTAACCAAGGAAAGCGTAACGTCAGGGGAGCTTCCGCCCAAAAATTTGGGCGGCGGAACCGCTTTCTTCCCTTACCGCGCAGAATTCAGATAGTGTTCAGCTAAAACACTTGAGTTCGGCGCTACTGCGCGACTATCCTCTCCTCAACCTGCCGGAAGAGCAGGATCATGAAAAGAGGACTCGGCCCGGGACATATCTCCCCCCGGGCTTTTTTTCGCCTTGGCGCGGGGGGAGAGTCGGATCGAGATGGGGACGAGGGGTTGTCATCCGACCAGACAAAAGAGTCGGTCTTCGATCGTTAGCGTCCGAAGGCGCCCCCTCGTTCCCGCTAATTTTAGCGTACGTAATTTTCGCGTCATAGAGCCTTTGTACAGACTCTAGTTCCCTTACTTTTAACGTTTATGGCGATATTGGAAGGAATTCCGTCAAGAAAAGTCGGGAATTTGATCCATTTGCCAAATCCTCAAAGAAGGATCATGGAAGCGAGAGGGCGACAAGCCTTTCGCAGAAGGGTCTGCGTAAAGAGGGGTCGGGCGTTCGTCGCGGCACGCAAGCCGTGACTCCGGCGCCGCACGTCGTCGACGCCCCCTCGATTCTTAGTCTCTCCGGCGCGCCGTCGTCTCGGATGTCCGTATTTTTCGCGCCGTTAGAACCGCCCCTACCCCTTCTTACGACGTCAGGTTTGCCGAGGATTGGGTGTCCTAACCCTTCCGGGCGAGGGACTCGGCCTTCCGCACGAAGGCGTCCAGCTTCCGGCGCAGCTCTCCCGTGCGGATCGGAGCGGTAAAGGGCACGTCCTGCATCGCGAGGAACTCGCCGTTCCCGGCGGGTGAAAGGCGCAGGGGAGCCGCCGTTGCGGCGCGCTTCCGAAGCCACGTCTCCCGCCGAGCCCCTGGAGGAAGGGGAAGGGTGACGGACAGCGACACGCCCCGCTCCCGTTCGCCAGCGCCGAAGCCGAGCTTCGTCAGCACGACGTCGTGGCCGCCGACGCGGCCCCAAACCGAATCCTCGCCCCGCCACGGGGCGGAATTCTCCGGCTGGCGGGCGTAGCCCCAACTCTGGAGGAGGCGGCGCAGGGAAGTGGGATCGGGGCGGTTCAGCCGGAGGTCGTCACCCAGAGGGTTCCGTCGCCAGTCGCGCGGCGGAACCGGGGCGAAGCGACCGCCGTGGGTGCGGGCGAACGCCTCAACGTCCGCGAAGTACCGGTCGAGATCCGCCTTAGGCGTGGGCGGCGCACCCTGGCCAAGCATCACCACGTCGGCGAACGCCTCGACGGTGCGGCCCAGGTTGGGGGCGAAGAGGGTCTTCCCCCGGGGCAGGAGATCGCCTAACGCAAAGGGCGTCTCGGCCTGCGGGAGTTCGCGGCCAATGGCGAACTCGGCGGTGAGTTGGAGGACGGCGGCATTGGGACCGAGCGCCGTCGAGCCATCGTAGCTGTTGCCCAAGAGCCGGAACCGGGCGTGCCGTCCGCCGCGCGAAATCGTGCCCGACCGCCTTTCCGGCGCGTCCATCGTCAGGACGTAGCCCGCCTTCTCGGCTAGCGCCTTCACCTTCGCGACCCGCGCCCCGTCGGAAAGGGCAGGCGTCTGCGGAAGGGCGGCCAAGGCGAACGCGAGGAAAACGGGCATACCCAAGGGACGCGCCCGGTGCGCCCGGGGGTTACGGCGCGTTTGGACGAGGGTCGGAAGACCTAGCCCACGCTTAACGGAATGGAGCGCGCCCGACCCGCGTGTAGACGGTCACCGCCGGGGACGCCCCGGGGCCCAGATGGTGCTCGACCAAAACGACCACGAAGACTTGGCCCTCCTTTTGGCCGAGATCGACGTCGACGAACTCGCCCACGCGGGGCACCGACCAGAGCTTGACATCCTGATAATTGCCCAACCGGGTGGTGAAGGTGCCCTCGATCGTCTGGATCCGCGCGGGAATCCCGCCTTCCGTCATGCCGGAGAGCATAGCCGAGGGAACGGGAAACGTTCTTCCCCACCTTGTCGCGGCGGGGCTTGCCCCGCGACGGCGTTTCGCGTTGTCGTGCGCAAACGGTCCGGCAAGGGCTCTCGCAGGGCAAGCCCTGCCGCTACATCGGCGGATCGAGCTTCAATTCGACGCCGAAGACGCCGCCGACCCGGCCCTTGCCGAGCCCTTGGAACTTTACCGTCACGTTCTGCTGGCCGACGAGGGCGGCGGGCGGAAGCGGGTAGCGAACCTTGAAGAGGCGGCCGGGCTGCTCCCCCTTGAGCGTCTGCGTCGCCACGGTGACGCCGTTGACCACGACGTCGAACGTGCGGTCGGCGTCGCCTCCCCAGTAGGTGCAGACGAGCGACTTGGGCTTGTCCAGCGGCCCGAGCTTCAGGACGTACTGGATCGAACCCGTCGGGGAGGCGTCGCGCCAAGGTTCGCCGCCCGGCAGGGTTCCCGTCGTGCTTTCGACCGCCGAGACGTCGTGGGCGCGTTCCGAGTCCGGATCGGCCACCGCCACCCCGTCGATGAATTGGGGATCGCGCGAGGCGGCGGCCTTCTTCTCCCCCGCCACCGGCAGCCGGGCGGCCTCCGCCGGGGTCACGACGGGCCAGTAGACCGAGTACCGCTCGTGGTGGACGGCGAAGAGCGGCGCGAAGGTGAGGCCGTTCGCCGGTCCCGCGTCGTGGGTGCGGAACGTGAGGGAGCGGCGGTCGACCGGGGTCAGCCAACGGCCCGGAGCCGCCGAGGCGTTGACGATCGCGGGAACGGCGACTCCGGGAAGGTTCAGGTAGGCGTCCTTGTCCGCGAAGTCGTTCGGCATCCCCGCGCTTCCCAGCCGTCCCGCGAGCACGTACGGCCCGTAGCAGACTGCCCCCATCGTGGGCACGTCCTTGGCGCGCTCGACCCGCAGTCGCGCCGGAAGTTCGACCTTCACGACGTCTCTGGTCTTCCAAACCCGATCGATCGCGACGAAGCGGCTCGGCGGGGAAACGGACCTTAGCGGTTTCCCGTTGAGGACGACTCTCGCAACGCCCCCATCGACCCAGTACGGGATGCGGAAATGGAGCGTCGCCTTCTTCGCCTGCGCTTTGACGACGGTGAAGGTCGCGGCGCCGTCGACCGGCGCGTTGCCTTCCTGCTTCAGCCGGATCCCCCGCGCCGTCCAATCGAGCGTGGACGGGACGTAGAGGTTGATCCAGAGATCGGAGCCGCGCTCGAAGTAGAGACCCTCGGTGAAGCGCGCGGGATCCTCGATGCCGGTGCCGACGCAGCAGTGGGTGCCGTCGAGATAGGTCCGGAAATTCCCGTGCAGGGGAAGGAAGTAGGTGATCGCGCCGGTGTCGGGGGCGATCGCCGCCAGCAGGTGGTTGAACAGGGCCCGCTCATAGTAGTCGGCGTAAAGAGCGTTGTCCGGAGCGCGTTCGATCAGCTGGGTCGTCAGCTTTAGCATGTTGTAGGTCGCGCAGCTTTCGGCGGTCGTGGTCGGGAGCGACTTCCGGTCGTCGATCGATGGTCCCGCTTCGACCCCAGGGGCGTCGAACCACTCGTGGAAACCGTTCCCTCCGATCACGAAGGAGCGGGTCCCCGTCACCAGACGCCAGAACGTTTCCGAAGCGGCGCGCGAGTCGTGGTCGCCGGTGACGTTCCCGTACCGCGCCAGCCCCGCAACCTGGGCGATGTGGGTGTTGCCGTGGAGGTTCGTCAGCCGGTCTTGGCCCGCGGCGAGGGGATCCACCAGCCAGGGCCGGTTGAAGACGTTCGCGAGGGTGAGATCGTCGCGGTTCCGGGTGACGGTGTACAGTTCGGTCAGGACGTCGGCCATGCCGCCGAACTCGTTCTGGGGATTGCGGCTCGTGTCGGTGCGGAAGATGCGCTCGCGGTCGGCGGGCGAGAGCTTGGCGATCCGCCCCTCGAAATAGCGCGCCATCTTTTCGGCGATGCCCAGAGCCCGTTGATTCCCGCCGTAGCGGTAGGCGTCGAGCAGTCCGGCCATGATCTTGTGGACGGTGTAGTAGGGCACGACGACGCCGGTGTCGTTGTTCGCGCCGCGCTCGAGCCAGTCGAACGCGGTGGGGGAGAACGCGGCCAGATAGCCGTCCGGTCCCAGCGCCTCCTGGCATCGCGCCAGTCCGGCGACCAAGACGTCGACTTTTTGGCGGAACGACGGATCGCCGGTCGCGGCGGCCATGCGGGAGGCGGCGGAAAGGTAGTGGCCCGCCATGTGGCCGCGGATGAATCCGCTGTCCCAACCGCCGTAGGGCGTCACGCCTTTAGGATTGGGGATCCCGGCAGCCTTGCGGTACTCGAACAACAACCGATCCGGATCGAAGGCCCGCAGGTAGCCCTTGCGGTGGAGTTCCTGCCGGTCGTAAAGGGGACTGCCCGGCAACAGCCGCACGTGCGACGCCTCGACCATCCGGGCCCTCGGCGGCTTGACGTCGGTCGTGCCTTGTCCGTGCGCGCTCGCCGCGATCGCGAGGCCCCAGAGCGTAACGAATCCCATTTTCCTCGTTTTACTCTAACCAGACGGCGAACATAGCCTCTCTTGGCAAGGACGGGAGACGTGCGGGTGCGGCAGGGCTTGCCTTGCGAGAGGTGATTCCCCCTCCATTTGCGAACGATAGAACGTTGCCGGGCAAGGCCTCGGTGGGGTGGCGTTCTCCGGTCGCCGCCGGGTTCCGGTCGGCTAACGCGACGAACTGAGAGGGGCGAGGTGGGGTCTAAGGCCTATGGTTTCCTCCTTCCGCCGGGCGGGCGCGCTGCTCCTGGGCGTGGCGACCCTTCCGGCCTTCGCTCAGGAATTCAGCTTCGGCCCGGCCTTGGATCTCGGCACCGTGGGCGTGACCGCCGCGACGGGCGTCGCCACCGAGCAGATGATCAAGCAATACGGCTGGAAGAAGCCCGGAACGGCGCGAACGAAGAAGAGCGTGCCCGCCTCCTCTGCCTCCCTAAGCTTCCGACCGTCGCCACGCGTCCGCAAGCGCGTCATCGATGCCTTCACGGTGGCGACCACCCGCAACAACCCGAAAGGCGAAGCCGAACTCCGGCGCATCTTCGCCCGCCAGGACCCGGTGGAGTCGATGAACCAGGGCGCGAAGGCGTACGGGCTCCGACCGAACAACCTCGGCGACGGCATGGCCGTCTACCTCGTCCAGGCTTGGTACGCGACGCGCGGAAAGACCGCGAACCGTCCCGCCGAGTATCGGGCGGTCGCCCGTCAGGCCGCGAGCGTGTTCTCCGCCAACCCGGCCCTCGTCCGTTCGAGCGACGCGACGAAGCAGGAGGCGTCCGAGTCCTTGATGCTCTACGCCGGGCTGATCGAGGACGCGGTCAAGCAGGCGAAGAACGATCCGGCGTCCCTGGCAAAGCTTCGCACCGTGGTCGCGAGCCACGCCCGGCAATCCCTCGGATTCGACCTTTCCAAGTTCCGCCTCGGAGCCAACGGATTCTACTGAGCAGATCTTTATACTTAGGAGGCGACCTCCCTGCGATCCTCTGCGAACATTGAGACGATAGATCCGTTGTAGATGCTGTCTTGGTTTGTCAAGCCTCTTCCGCGTCTTCGGGTTTGGCCCTTTCTCCGTAGAAGGGCTCTTT
>JASSZB010135803.1:0-22345 GCA_031763765.1 Psittacara erythrogenys
CAACATAAAATAACAATTAATTGAAATTGCATATATTTCCAATCAAGTGTCTTAAGATGAATGAACAATAGATTAAATGTTGGGTATTGAATAAAATGGATGCTTACAGCTTGTTGCAGTTTGCAATGGTCTTGAGGTGTGAATTTGAAAATATAAGGTGCTACTTTTCTCAGAGTTGACATGTAACTGTAACTGTTGGATGTACAATTAGCTTCGGAGCTGCTACTTGAAAGGAGCTGTTTGTAAATGGGAAAACCATCACTGCATGATAACACAGTTAGAAATATTCAAAGATCCTTTGTAATCAGATAATAATGTGGTTTCACATAAATTTCTTCACTCAGTGGAAGAGCGAGAGAAGAAATATCACCAAAGCCTGCCTTTACATTAAAAACAGGTCACTATTATGCAGCAAGTTACAACATGGAATAAAACTGCTATCTACACACCAATTTTCAGGTTAATTTAGTTGTATGTCTTTCTATTTTCAGGTTAACGCCCTGAGGGCCAATAATTTGCAATTCACTCATTCTATGCAGCACCCAAATTTAAGGCCAATGCTCACTCTACTTTCAGAACTTTGTACAGTAACCGGAAATGTTCATGCAGTGTCTCCTTCTCACTCCATTTCTACAAAATATTTTTTTACAAAAGGTCAAAAATCTTTCACCTTATGAAAGTTGAAAACCTTTATTGTAGTTTATTATCAAAGTCACCAAATACTATCCTGAGATTCATTTTCCTACATTTCTTCAAATAATTACAATAGAATCAATGAAGCACTACACACAAGGACTGACACACTGCCAATCTGCAATGAAAGGCAAACGGTGCAAATACAAAATAAATTAAAGACATAAGCAAGGTTCCCCATGCAAAGCTCATTCCGAAAGTAAGAAGGTGTGGGATCCAAGGAGACCTTGCTTTGCGGATCCAGAATTGACATGCCCAAAGAAGGGAAAGTGTGGTTGTAGACGTTTTGCATTCTGCATGGAGGTCACTGACCGGTGGTTTCCATAGGGATCTGTTCTGAGACCCCTCCTCTTTGTGATTTTTATAAATGAACTGGATGAAGAAGAAGAAGGGTGGGTTCTAAACGTGCTGACGATGCAAAAGTTGGGGGTGTTGTGGATAGTCTGCAGGGTTGTCAGAGTGAGTATAGTTTTAAGTTGCTTGGAGGTAGGTATCGAGGGAAAGTCAGTGGTAAGTTGTTCAGACCAAGAGTGGTAAGGGCGTGGAATGCACCTCTGGTAACAGTAGTGGGTTTTTTAAGAGACTCATATAGGTACATGGAGCTTTGAAAAATGGAGGGCTATGCAGAAGGGGAACTCTAGGCAGTTTCTAGAGTAGGTTACATGGTTGACACAACATTGTGGGCTGAAGGGCCTGTAATGTGCTGTAGATTTCTATGTTGTATGTAAGTTATTAATTAAGACCGAGATGTGAGTTGTGGAGACCTTGAAAGTGAGTCCATAGGTTGTGTTCAGTGAGCAATTCAGTGTTGAAGAGAGTGAAGTTATCCACATTGCTTCAGTAGATTGATGGCTAAACTATTCCTGAACCTGCTGGCTTGGGACATAAGGCTCATTATCCTACTTCCCAATGGCAGCAGCGAGAAGAGATTATGTCTGGTGGATGGATCCTGCTTTCTTGTGGTAGCACTCCGTTGTTGATGTGCACATTGGAGGGGAGGGCTTTACCTGTTAACTGATCAGTTTTAACCAATCTCCAGACTAATTGTCTCTAAGTAATGAATGGGTCTGTTTTTACCGAAGCCTGTAAGTCAATGTTGCTGGTAAATTAGAAAACACACAAATATCACTCAATATGTTATTTATACCTCGATGGTATTGTGATTGGCATCAACTACATATAAAACTGAGAAGAAAGAGTAATTCTGTTCCACTTCATTGTTAAGAATTCTGCTATTAACCTTGCAATCTGCCTTCAAGTGTGATCATCCAAAGTGTATCACTTCACAGTTTTAGGTTTTAAACTCAATCTCTCACTTCCCTACACAGCACAGTATCCTGTCGATATCCTCTTGTCATTTACAGCAGCCTTCTATACCACCCAAAGCACCCACAATCTTCATGTCATGTGTAAACATATGCACATACATTGGACTTTTGAATTAAGTAACATTACCAAGGCTTATACAGATATAGAAGTGTCCATAAATCAGGATTTCATAACCTGGGACTGATCTGTATCGTCCTTTATCTTACACGTCATTCCTCTGACCAGATCTGCTTTCTAAACTGACAGTCTTCCATTTTTAATCCAGATCTGAGGAGGCATCACTGACCTGAAACTAGTCTCGATATTGAACTAGCCAGTCCTCATCAGGACAATATCTGCACCCAGCATAATGCAATCAGGAGAACTTTTTTAAAATCTGGATTTTTAAAAAATCACTTTCCTTGACAAAAATGATTATGTGTATCAATCGTAAATTTTTAATAACCTAAATGGATGATGCTTAAGGAACATGAGAAATAATTAAAAGGGGCAACCTCGGAGGGCCAGAGCTAGGTCAAGATGGTGCTAAGCAGCAACTCCTTTGCTTGCATCTTCCGAAACAGCTCTATTTCTATCTTTGATATCTCTTTTTTAACTTTTCGAGATGTAAACAAGTTTGAATGAGTACTGAGAAAATTTACAAGGATGTTGCCAAGTCTGGAGGACCTGAATTATAAGGAAAGATTGAATAAGTGAGGACTGTATTCTTTTAGAACGTAGAAGACAGAGAGGAGGATTGATAGACATATACAAAATTATGAGGGGTGTAGATAAGGTAAATGCAAGCAGACTTTTTCCACTTAGGTTGGGTTGCACTGTAACCAGAGGTCATGCGTTAAGGGTGATAGGTGAAAAGTTTAAGGGGAACATTACTTAGAGAGCTGTGAGAGTGTGGAATGAGCTGCCAGCACAACTGGTGCATGCAAGCTTGCTTTCATTGTTTAAGAGATGTAAGGATAGCAGGGGTATGGAGGACTACGGTTCTGGTGCAGGTTGATGGAAGTAGGCAGTTTAACTGATTTCAACATGGACTGCACTTTTCTATAACTGGATAATGAGGTGACGGATGGTTGCAATAAAGATGGTGGTTTGACACGCCCTATTAGACTATTGTCTTAATAGTGAAGGGTTCTGATTCATCCCCAGTATTGCTGAGTACTGTGGCTGACTTGCCATTATGCAGTAGGCCAGGTGTTTGTAAGCATTTATCAGGATGGCCATGTATTTGTAGTATATACTAGAGAGCTTTACCCCGACTCTATCAAATACCTTGGTCTTAGCAAGTACAGGGTTACTTTTAATGGCATTTCTTCTGTATTTGGTGTGCTGTGAAGATCATGTCTCTAGTACCCATGCATGGGTGGACATCACCATCAGGGAGAACACCTTCGGATAGCGGAAGGAGTAATTTGATAAGGATATATGGAAGTACTTAGCCTGTTGTTGACAGGACGGAGATGCCACTGTCATTGCCACAATCTGCCTTGTCTCCCTTTTTACAAATGGTCACTGTTAAAGCATCCCTGAGCTGTGAGGGCCCTTGTTCCTTTTCACAAACCTTCAGGAGCATGTGATCAAAGGAGTGCTGAGCCCTTTCCTTGAGAATCTCTGCTGGGATCCTGTCAGTACCAGAGGGTTTGCTGCTTTTCCGGCTTCTGATGGCATCATGGACATCTTTCATAATAGGAGGATCCCCAGTGTCTTCTTCATAGGTCTCTGGATATCTGATTAGTAACCTCTGGTTTGGCAGTGCTATCGCAGTTAAGAAGTTCCTGAAAGTGTTCTCTCCATGGATTGTTGATATCCTTCCAATACTTTAGCAAGTACTTCTCATCCATCGAGCACAGGAGTCTTCATCCACAGTAACTTGGACTAGAGTCTGATTTGGTGGCACTGAGGAAACCTCTCATTACACGAGACTCTGCTAGTCCCAGGATTTCCAGGGCTTTCTCAGTCCACCAACAATTGTTTAGCTCCGAACTTTGCGCTGGACATTAGCTTTGGCTCTGGATTAAGCTTCTCCTTTGGCGTTGCTGCTGATATCATTATGCCAGGTACAAAAGGTTTTCCCCTTCTTGGAAATAAGTCGTTCTATCTCATTATCGTTATCATCAAACCAGTGAATGTCTGCAAGGAAATGGATCTCAGGGTAGAATAAGGTGACAAAAATGTACCTTGATAATAAATTTACTTTAAACTTTGAAGTAGTTTATCTCAGAAGGACTTAATTAATGGCAGAAGTATTTCCAGGTGAGATGCATTCACACCCAGCCAATAAGAGCAGATCAGAGGCATGGGATGTCATGGTCCGGTCCATGAAGTCCACTTTCCGGCTTACGGTCTTGTCCATGGACTCCAGATTCCAGGTCTTCCGGTGTTCCCTTGTATCATTTGGGTTTAATCATAGGCACCTGATTCTCGTCTTGGGCCCTTGGTTTGCGGCTGGGAGCTGGTTTGTCTTGTCAGTATCCTGACCTTGTGTCTGTAGGGTTTGTCCCATTGGTATCCTGTCCTCGCCTGCGTGGGGTAAGTCAGGCTGTTCTTGCTGTTACCCTATGGTGGGATCTGTCCCTCCTGGTCCTTGCCTCTGTTGGGTAGGTCAGGCTGTCATTGCTGTTACCCTGAAGCTGGACTGTTCCCTTCCTTTCCTTTGAAGCCCTGCCTGCAACCTCTGCTTGGAGCCTTGCCTTTCCTGTGTCTGGAGCCTTGCCCTGTTTGGAACTGTCTGTCTGTGACCATGCCTTTGCTAGGTAGGTCTGGCTGTTTTGTTGCTACCTAGTGTTGGGAACTGCCTCTCTGTGTCCATGCCTTTGCAAGGTAGGTCCAGCCATTTTGCCACCACCTGGCATTTGGAACTGTCTCATTGTGTTCAGCGTTCTGTGTAATGAGTCCAGGCCCTACATCCTGAATCCAAGGAGGGGTCCTGGCTCTGTGTTCCATGTTCCAGTCTCTTCCTCGACCCAGGCTTTGTGTTCTGCATTCCTGTTCTCCCTTGACCAGGGCTCTGTGTTCTCGTCTTGTCAATGTGCCTTGCCCTTCCCATGAGTACCTTGCCCAGCCTGGTACTGGGGTTCCCCTGTCCTGTCCAGGAGTCTCACGTCCAGTCCTGTGCCTCTCCTCATCCTGTAGCCATGTCTTCTCCTCATCTAGTTCTGGAGTCCAAGCCCGAGTCAAGACCCAGGTTCTGGGTCCTTGTCCAGTCTCGGGCTTGAAGTTCAAGCCCAGGCCTGGAATCCTTGTCTTGTCCGGGGCCTTTGTCATGTCCAGCATCCCTTCTTCCTCACTTCCCTTGCTTCCTTCTCATGCCTAGACCCCTGTTCCTGGTAGTTCAATGTCTGTGTCTTGCCTTTAGGTCCACTCCTTTATGACAGGAGACCCTGTGGAGAGTGAGTCATATTTAAACTGCTGTTGTAAAAGGCTTTTCATTCTCTGAGAGGTGGTGACAACATACACTCCATGCTCCTGAACGAAGTTCCAACAACACAATATCCAGTACACATCAGTCATTCAGTTGTACTGCATCAAACATCAAGAATCAAACCATTCACCACTTACCCATGCTGTTGACTTCAGTCACACTTTTGCAGATCCAGACACTGTTGGAGATGGACACTCTGACCATTTCACTGGACTCTTCTCCATTAGCATTTGAGACTTTGCAATAATGTAGATTTTTTTTGTATTGTAAGGATTGACAACATAGATCCAGTTTATTGATATCAGAGACCTCTGAATCCACAGGTGGGATCTTTTCATACCACGAGTACTGAATGGGAAGGGATCCATGGACGGACCCACAGGACACTGACACGGAGTCCCCACAACTTGAGCCACTTGTTTGTGATTCAGATTCAGTTTATTGTCATTTAGAAACCACAAATGCAATGCAGTTAAAAAATGAGACAATGTTCCCCCAGAATGATTTCACAAAAGCATATGACAAAACAGACTACACCCGAAAATCCACGTAACGTTTGGCAATCCCCAATCTAGAGTCCAGAGAGGCTGCTGCGTATTAATATCGCGCTACCATCTAGCACTTTCCCTGGAAAGGAGCTCCAAATCCACCAGACAAAAACAAGACCAAAAACTAAAGCTACAAGACTTGCACAAAACCAAATAGTTACAACATATATTTACAACAGTGCAAACAATAGCATAATTGATTAAAAAAACAGAACATGGGCACAGTAAAAATAGTTCAAGATGTTAAAGGACTGTAAGTTCAAAAGAAATCACCACACAGTTCCCACAAGTCCCCAGGGTCCCGACAGACTCGCCATCCCATGCCGGTGGCAGAAGGGAATACCCCCGCTAAGAACTTCCACGGCGCCGCCCGACTCAGCCTCGCAGACGCAGCACACACCGAAAGCGACCTGAGTCCGTCGAACCTCTGAGCCGACGACCATCCCCTCCGGCACAGCTGCACCGAGCACCATCCTCTGCCAAGCGTTTTAAGACTGCCCCGCCAATGGCCATCGGCAATGCGACACCAAGGACTGGGGCCCTGTTCTTCCCAGCAGAGTCCCGGACCTCACAGCAGCAGTAGCAACGAAGAAGGTCTTCCTGGAATTTCCCGATGTTTCTCTGCGCTACCACGTCCGTTTTCAATCGATTATGATTGCGCACGCCACCCCACTTCACAAATAACAGATAATCAGTTCCGGAGTGGCCACTGCAAGCTGCGTCATGCCGCCATCTTGCCTGTAATCTCTATCATGTTGTCTCTCAACCACTTGTGCTCCATTTCTGAATTGTCTTCAGATCCTCAGGAATTACGCTTTTACATTCAGTTTTCTTTTGCTAAGAAGGAGATGAAGTTGTGTTGATGGAGAAATGGGGTAAGAGGAGTTGTAGGAAAAGCGATCCCAATCGATTGCCCCTTTGCAACCCTAAGTCAGTCACACACAATGTATTGGTACTGTGGCATATTGGTCACCAATGTTCATTTCCATGGAAACAAATGGGCTACGTAGACAGAATGAAAATATTGCTTATATATTCAGTTTCATTAGATAGATTTGCTTTTTATTTGTCACATGTCCATGAAAACATTGAAACATATAGCAAAATATATCTTCTTGTATCAAATAAATTTAGCAAAGACTGCTGGAATTAGGCTGGGTTAAATAGGTGGGTTACTGGGCGTTGTTGCTCATTGGGCCAAAAGAGCCAGTTCTGTGCTGAATCTCCAAATAAATAAATACTGAGGACATGAGTTGTAGAGTCCTTGAAAGTGAGCCTATAGGTTGTGTGCAGTGATCAGTTCAGTGTTGAGAGAGTGAAGTTATCCATGCTGATTCAGGAGCCTGATCTTGAAACTACGGTCTGTTAGTTACTGAAACTTGACACCTTAAAATGTGAATCCTCTAAATCATATTTATCAAAGAAAATGACGCCATCTTGATCAATGGTGAAAGATATACAATTAAAACAAGCTCAAAGTTTTTGTGTAGATAGCAGTTTTGTCCCATGTTGAAACTTGGGTAGCAGTGACCTGCCACAGTCTTTCATGTAAATGCAGCATTTGGGCTTATTTCTTCTCTGCCTCATCCACTATCTGAAGAAATTTACATTGAAACATAGAAACATAGAAAATAGGTGCGGGAGTAGGCCATTCGGCCGTTTGAGCCTGCACCGCCATTCAGTATGATCATGGCTGATCATCCAACTCAGAACCCTGCACTGGCTTTCTCTCCATACCCCTTGATCTCTTTAGCCACAATAGCCATATCTGACTTCCTCTTCAATATAGCCAATGAACCAGCTCAACTGTTTCCTGTGGCAGAGAATTCCACAGATTCACTACTCTCTGTGTGAAAAAGTTTTTCCTCATCTCGGTCCTAAAAGGCTTCCCCTTTATCCTTAAACTGTGACCCCTCGTTCTGGACTTCCCCAACATCGGAAACAATCTTCCTGCATCTAGCCTGTCCAATCCCTTTAGAATTTTATACGTTTCAATAAGATCCCCCCTCAATCTTCTAAATTCCAGTGAGTATAAGCCTAGTCGATCCAGTCTTTCTTCATATGAAAGTCCTGCCATCCCAGGAATCAATCTGGTGAACCTTCTCTGTACTCCCTCTATGGCAAGAATGTCTTTCCTCAGATTAGGGGACCAAAACTGCACACAATATTCTAGGTGCGGTCTCACCAAGGCCTTGTACAACTGCAGTAGAACCTCCCTGCTCCTGTACTCAAATCCTTTTGCTATGAATGCCAACATACCATTTGCCTTTTTCACCGCCTGCTGTACCTGCATGCCCACCTTCAATGACTGGTGTACAATGACACCCAGGTCTCGTTGCATCTCCCCTTTTCCTAATCGGCCACCGTTCAGATAATAATCTGTTTTCCTGTTCTTGCAACCAAAGTGGATAACCTCACATTTATCCACATTAAATTGCATCTACCATGAATTTGCCCACTCACCTAACCTATCCAAGTCACCCTGCATCCTCTTAGCATCCTCCTCATAGCTAACACCGCTGCCCAGCTTCGTGTCATCCACAAACTTGGAGATGCTGCATTTAGTTCCCCCTTCTAAATAATTAATATATATTATAAACAACTGGGGTCCCAGCACTGAGCCTTGCGGTACCCCACTAGTCGCTGCCTGCCATTCTGAAAATTTGTGCTATACCAAATTGTTATTGCAAATGCAAAGAATCTTCTAATATTTCTAACGTTGTTATCACGCAGTGTTGATTCTCACATTTGCAAACAGCTCCCTTCATGTAGCAGTTCTGAGGCTAAATGTACATCCACGGGTTCCAGTTGCATGTCAACTCTGAGAAAAGTAGTAACTTGTGTTTACAGATTCACACCCCACTGACCATTGCAAGCTGCATCAAGCTGCAAACACTCATTTTGTTCAACGCACAACTTTTACTTCCCTTGTTCATTCATTTTTAAGACCTTTGAATATTGACTGGAACTGTACCCAATTTCAATCATTTTTAATGTTATGTTGATCAAATTGTTGCATCATTCTCAAAAAAGAAACTTTAATTTATTATTAAAGTACGTACTTCATTTGTCACCATATACTATCCTTACATTCATTTACTTCAGGTCATTCACAGTAAATACAAAGTAACACAACAGAATCAATAAAAACTACCCATGAACAAAGACAAACAACAACTGAGTAAAAGACAAACAATTGTGAAAATACCAAAAGAAAAACAAAATACTAATAATAATAGATAAATAAGTACTAAATAATATTTGAGAACATGAGCTGTAGAGTCCTTAAAAGTGAATCCATAGGTTGTGAAATCAGTTCAGTGATCGGTGAAATTATCCACTCTGGTTCAGAAGCCCGATGGTTAGGGGGTAATATCTGTTCCTGAACCTGGTGGTGTGCCCCTGCAGTTCCTCCTTCACTACCATTCAGGACCCCAAACGGTCCTTCCTGGTAAGGCAACACTTCAGCTGTGAATCTGCTGGGCCATCAACTGAATCTGGTGCTCCTGGTGCAGCCTCCTGTATATTGTTGTGACCTGACGTAGATTGGGAGACCGACTCACTGAGCACCTATACTCCATCTGTCAGAAAAAGTGGGATATCCCAGTGGCTGCCCATTTTACTTCCGCATCCCTCTCCCATTCTGACATGTCAATCCATGGCGTCCTCCACTGTTTAATTAGGCTACACTTAGATTAGAGGAACGACACTTTATAATCCATCTGTGTGGCCGCCAACCTGATGGCATGAACATTGATTTTTCCAGCTTCCAGTATTGCCCTGCACCCTTTCACCATTTCGGGACTTCTAATGTCCGAAGCGTCACTGCCACTTCACACCTGAATAATTTTTATTTTAAGTCTAATTGTATTTAGAGATTTCTGACCCAACAAGAAGCAACTGCCTAATTAGCCTACTAACCTGTAGGTCCTGGGAACGTTGGAGGAAACTCGAGCACCCAGAGGAAACCCACATGGTCATGGGGAGAACGTATCAGCTCCTTACAGACAGTAGTGGGGATTGAGCCTGGGTCACTGCTGCAGTAACATTGTTACGCTAATTGCTACATGCAAAATGTAACCTCAGCAGGGCACAGACTGTTCAAACCCATCAGGTGTTTCCCTGATGTTGACCATTCCTGATGGTGGCTCTGCCATTTGAATGCTGCAAGTTGGCCGCAGAGATCCCTATGGCAGACTGCACAGACACACACCCATCTCTCTGAGGGGCAGGGTACAGAGCACAGGTGGGGCTTATGATGGGAGAAATCAGGAGGCGTGGGCGGGGCCTAGGTCCTGCTTGTGCGTGGGGCTTGGTCTCATTGTCCAGCTTTGTTCCGGTGGCTGGGGTTTCTGAGCCTTGGATATCAGAGGTGTTCCCACGGGCAGGTCTTGTTCGAATGGGAGGGATTTCAATGTTCAAAATAAATTTAGTATCAAAGTACATACATGACACCATACACAACCCTGAGGTTAATTTTCTCATAGGTATTCTGTAAGATTCATTTGTGAATTCAAGTGCTGAAATCACAGTGACTTCAGCAACTCAATCCAAAGATTTATTATAGAAATTATCCAACAAAACTACCTAGACTTCAAGTGAGTTCTACAGAATTTGAAGATCTGAATTCACTCACAATACACAGAAGAACTCAGTTTGAATTTCATCAGCCAAGGATCCACAATGACAGAGCAAAGAGAGATTGGCATTCACCCCAAAAATACACCCTGGAGCACACTGGATCTCAGAGCCAATCAGACAACATAGGTGTCCAGATGAAACAATAATCCTCAAAGGCAACAATTACAATGCAAATTATGCTAAATAAATTATGCCAAATTGAATAAAAGTGATGAATACAAAGAGAGCTTAAAAATCCCCATGATTCTAAATGAGACACCTGGATAACAAAGTAAAAAACGCAGAATGAGTCCAAAGACAAACAACTAGACGTAAAAGGTAAATAATCCAAGGGACACCACATACCCACGAGGTTACACCCAGAAAACACGGTCCACATTACAAATGAAAAAAAACTCTTCCTCTTCTTTATAAAAAACCCCTGGTCGTGACACATTCATAGTAAATACAAAGAAACACCACACAGTCAATGCAAAATCATACCCAAGGCAGACAAACAACCAAAGTGCAAAATGCAACAAGCTGAGACAATACGAAAAAAAATTCCAAGTTAAATTACGGACCTTACTTCTACCCCACACAGCACCCTAGTGTGTGTGTGTGAATTTGGAGACACCAAAGCAAAACTGCCTGACATTGCCCCAGTGGAGAGGTTCAGGAAAGCCTGGCAAGGCAGAACATGTCCTGAATTTGGTGCAAGCCGCAAGTAAGTTCTTTGGACAATTGCCAATTGAAGCAAGCCCCATCCGCTGAACATGGTACCCTTCACAATGGATCGTAACCCTGTCGTGGTGGATTGGCTTGTGAGTTCCTGAGATACTGGGAGTGTTGCTGTCTGAGCTTAACTCCTGGTAGGTCACCCATGGTGGTATCGTCAAATGGGAGCCACCAGACAAAGAGCGATCCAACAAAGTCATCAAAGGTAGAGCTGGCAGAACATGGTGATACATCAGAATGGTTGTGAAGATGGAGGAAGGCTGCAGTAGAGAAGGTCCACAGATGGCTTGCACTCCATGCCACAGGACATTGATCCTAATCTGTCAGGAACTTTCTCCATCTGATTCCCCACGTTAAACAAAGTTATGCACAGGCATTTTTCCATAAAGGGTATAAGGAGAGCATCGTACTTGACTGGAGTGATAGCAGTATTTTTTATCACAGTCACCATTGACTTCTCAGTCAGGCTGTTATTATTTGCTGACAGTAACTAATCTACACCATTACCATCTGATAATGAAAATTCATTTCTATCTGTCCGGTCAGCTCAACTGAGAGGGACTCAGATTCTAAGGTATCAGATTATAGTGTCCAGTTCACTGTGGATTCATAACTGAATTTCCTGCCGCCTCCTTCCTCATTCAACTTCCTATTTGTCATCGTCAGCTATTTAGATCTTCGAGCTGCGAACTAAGTGATGGACTAGTGATAACAAGCTCACTACAGGTTGAACAATGTGGATTCTGGTTCTTTTCATCTGTTCCCTGCCCGGTGAGTGATGACCAGTGCAGGATGTTACAGATAATGGTAAATGCAGGAAATACTCAGCAGGTCAGGCTGTACCCGTGGGAAAGGAAACAGTAAAAGTTTCAGACCCAAGACTCTTTGACTCTGTTTCACTTGCCAGAGTTTCAGCCTGACATACGAGGTATTTCCAGCACGTTCTGTTTTTGTCTCTAATTTCCAACATCTGCCGTTTACTTGTTCATTTGAATGATCTGTGTTAACTTGGTTCTAGTGCACAGTACTGGGGTGTGGAACCACAGACACAACGCTGGAAGAATTGTATGGGTCCAGCAGTATCTATAGAGGCAAAAGGTGTTCCAGTTGGAGACCCTGTATCGGGTCTGGGGGGTGTGGGTTGGTGGAGGAAGAAAGAAACAAAACCCAGCCTGCAGTTGTGAGTGTGCAGGGAGGAGAGAAGGGAGCTGAGGACACATCTTGGTCTCCGGCACCAGTGTTTTGAATAATCTTGGCAGAGAGTGATCCTGCCCAGGGAACATTAATTTGTAAAGGTTTGCAGATGTAAGTGCAAAGGCTCCCTTTCCATCCATGAAACATCATTTTCATGCTGCCTTGTACTCACTAAAATCAACATAGGAATTATACATGAAAAGTAAGATGTCTCCGATAGACAGCTGTTCCTGTTATTGAAATGTATTGTTCTTCAGTTCTGTGTGGGTTGAAGGCTAATCTTGTACTCCGAGTCCATTTCCTTCTCATTCTCTTCCTCGAACTGTGAACATTTGTTTTACTCATCAGCATCCAGTATTATTGTAAATAATTTGGAAAACGTTTAGCACGCTTGCAGAAGAGACGGGATGGAATAAGAGATCTCTCATCACTGCCTTCCAATGCGGACTAAACACAGGGGTCCAGCGGAACATTGTGACAAGCAGGATAGTCTGGATGACCTGATTAATTTGGCTATTTGAGTTGACGACCCGGTAACCGAGTGGTGCAGAGAAAATAATGTCTCAAGTTTCTTATGGTCCAATCACTCTCTTTCCTCACCCTCTCCCTCATCGTCCACAGTCTCTTACAATGAAAGAACATTTATCACATACAGTGTCATAGAATAAGTCTGCTTGATTCATAGTCACCCAGAAACAATGAACACGTTCACAAGCACAGAATCAGTAGGTCAGACTTTAATTGATAGATGGACAAGCTGACAAAATTGACCAATTCCGTGATATCTCATGACAGACCAATAAACAGTAACTCAGTGGAAAGGACACCTGCCCACCTGTAAGCTTTTAGGAGAAACCAGCTTGATAATATTTCACTGGTTTTCTGTTCCGTTCTGATCAACGCAATCCAGAAACTCCAGGATCGAGTGTTGGTCCAGCTTCGGTGCTTTCAAATGCGGATTCCACTGTGAGAGGATGTGGGGTTAACCTGTTGGGGCTAACTCAGCTTGTTTGGCAACAAGGGATATTCTTGCTGTTTCCTGATGCGCTGAAGTAACCTATTGGCCCTCTTTCACCACAACTTCTCCTTTCATCCATGTTCAGCTCTCAGGATTTGGGTGAACATAAACTGGCTCTCCCGCCTCAAAGTTCCGATGTTCTGTATTTGAATCATACCGCACTTTTGTTCTGTTGTCTGTGTCTTACTGGATTTTCCAGATCAAGGCGCAATAAATCCAATTGGGAATGCAAACTGTGGCCCATCAATAGCTCAGATGAAACCACTGGTGGTTTGTGGAGTTATCGGGTACCTGAAAAAAAACTGTTGATGCTGGTGTGTATTCAACTTTTGTATCCCCTGCTTGACAGTCTGAACAGCTCTCTCAGCCATACCGTTTGATGATGGGTGGCAGGGGGGCTAATGTTGTAATCAAATCATTGTCCTGTAAAAAATAGTTAGAATTCCTCACGTGGGAACATGGGACCATTATCATAGACCACAGTATCGAGAATTATATGTGTACCTAATAGTAGCATAAAATGTTTATCATCGTGCCCAATCGAAGTCATCGCCGCTTTGGCATCATTCCATTTAGAATGCACATCGAAGACTACCAATGGCATCTGACTGTCCAATGGACCAGCACAGTCTACATTTGAACATGTCCAGGGTTTGGTGGCTCTTGCTTGAGAAAGTGGAGTATTCAGATGCTGGAGATGAGCAATATTCATTGTATATTTAGATATTCCTTTCAGCCATGGTGCTGGCATCTAGTTTGCCACTTGAGAGTTTTAATAAATGGCACTGTTTGGCCTCGTGTTTGTTGTTTTATTTTCCCTTAAAATCCTGTTTGCGTTAAAGTCTGTGAACTACTGACCTGCTTCAGTGTCTCTCTCTCCCTCTGCACTTGGGCCATATCCGAATATCATGACAGCAATGTCATGGTCCAATCCGTGAAATCCGCATTCCTATTCACAGTCCAGTCCAGGTTCCTTCTTCCAGGTTTTCTGGGTTTCCCCAGTTTCTGTTCAGGCTGCTGATTCTCATATGGGCTGGCTTCATAAATAGCTTCAGGATTCAACCTCTGGTGGCTGGATTGTTCCTGCTTAAATCCCTGGTCTGTATCCCTTCACCTTGAGCCTTGCCTCCACTGCTGTCAAGTTTAACCACCAGAGAAAAATAAGGAACTGGCTAACTGGCTTTGTGTCCTCACCTTCCCTGGGTAGGTCTGGCTGTCTGCCACTATGTTGTGTTAGGAACCTTCTTGTCCTATTCTGCATTTTGTGTAATGAGTCCTGGCCCTATGTCCTTGCCTAGTTATGGAGTCTGAGCCCGAGTCAAGACCCAGGTTCTGGGTCCTTGCCATCTCTGGCTAGGAGTCCAAGCCCAGGTTCCTAGTTCCCAGTTCGATGTCCTGCTTCTGCTATCCTAGTCAAATCCTAGCCCAGGCCCAGAATCCTTGTCTCATCCAGGGGCTGTGTCATGACCAATGTCCTCTCTTCCCCATTTTCCTTGCTTCCTTAATACACCTAGTCCTCTCCCTAGTTTTTCAGTGTCTGTGTCTTGCTTTTGGGTCTGCTCCCCTGATGACAAGCAAGCTTCAAACCACCAAAGCTAGACCCAGCAGAGAGTGAAAACATCTCATCTTGGCCCTGAGCTTCATTGGTCAGGCAGGGGACAAGCTACAGGTGATTGACTCTGTTCTGTGTGAAGCAATGAACCTCTCCCCTCTCCCCTGCCAGAGTTTGTCTGACTGATGTCAGTGGTTGCATAATCAGGATTTATGATATGCTCCAGCTGCTGATATGACCATCTACCACCTGCTCCCATGGCTTCACGTGACTCTGACTGAGGGTTGCTAAGCAGGTGCCACACCTTGCCCAAAGGTGACCTTCACAGGGTATCAGAGGTAAGGGGCATCTTACACTTCCTTTAGTGGAGAGGAATCTCCACCCCACCACCAGTGTATTAATGTATAAGCAAACACAAGGATATTGATAATTGTGAGGATCATGGGGTTCTTGTTGAGTATGATCACTGATCATTGAGTGTGACTGAAGATGTAGATAAGGTGATTAGAAAGGCAGACAAAACAGTTTCCTTTATTTGCAGATTCCAAGGATATAGAGACAGTGTGGTTCTGCCCATGGCTTGAACACTGTGGTCATTTGTGGTCGCCACATTACCAGAAAGGCAAGAAAGTAATGGGGAGACTGCTGCCTGGGACTGAGTGATTCACTCGCTGGATTGACTGGATGGGCTGGGGTTAATTTGTCAAACTAAAGAGGCAAAAAGAGACTTAATTGAGTTGTGAAAAATTATAAAGGTTATCAAAATTATGAACAGGGATAATTTTGATCACTTAGATGAAGTGTTAAAAATAGGGGTCTTGGGTTAAAAGTTAACTGTTAGGATTAGAGGGGAAATGAGGAGAACACTTTTCTCCGAGGTAGGAGTAGTAACTCGACTCATGTGTGTCTATTGGTGGGTCCTCAGGTGGCTGTAGTAGCCACATCATCACAATTCTGACTCCTATACCACTTGCTGTGTCAATCTGGCACATTGTGGTGGATTTCCTTAATGGAGGTCACCTGTGCAGGATCTTGTTTAATATAGGGCGGCTGATGCGTGGGCAGCCACAACTTGGTCCTTGACAGATTTGGGTTTGGGTCCAATAGCATAGAATGCAAGATGACTGAGGGACCCTTCACTGCTTCAGCCTTCCTCTGCCTTCTCTGCCATTGTGATGTCATTGTCTTCCATTAGTTAAACTTTTGAGGTCTTACTTGGATCGCTTGTTGTCTGGAGCCCCCCACTGATCTTTCCACCAATGGAGACCTGACCAGGAGCTACACTCTGGGCAACATCACTCGCAAGTCTCTCCACCATGACAAGGTGACAATCTACGGCGAACTGAGGAAGTGGTGCAGTTCTGAATCTCACTTCCTGAAGGGTTTGTAGAAGCAGGAATCCTCAGCACAACAACAGAGCCTGGAAGGTGTATTTGAAGAGGTGTCACCTGCCAGGCAGAGGACCCAGGGAAGACCAGAACAGTTAGAGCTTTTTTGACCAGTACCGAATGAAGGGCTGAACAGCCTCCTGTGTCAGAAATTCTATGATCCTGACCAGGAAAACAAGTGGAACTGGGTACTTTATTTCTATTTACAGGAAATTCTGGTGAGATATGTCAGTGTCCTTTTTGCTAAGTTACAAAACCAGAATGTGTGAGGATTATTTTGGGTTTTAATGTTTTCTGCATATATAGTACTTTTACATTGCCCTCAAATTTCGAGTGAATATAAATAAACTTTTTTCAGATCACATCAAATTTCACACCACAATGAAATCATCATGATACAGTTAGACAGAATGCATTACTTCTCCAATATGCATAAATTTATGGCCACTCTTATCCCTTGTACAGAGATTTTACCTGCTGTAGAGAATCACGCAGCACAAACTGGATAGATCCCACTTCAAATAACATCTAAAGTTCTAACCAGGTAAACAATGATAATGTGGATTTATAAATCCCAGAGATTCTATAGATGCTGGAAATCCAGAACAACACACAGAAATGCTGCAGGGATTCAGCCAGTCATACAGTATCTATGTAAATGAAAGACCAGTTAAGGTTTCAGGCAGACACCTTTTCAGAACTGGATAATCATGAAATATTGTGATATATTGTGAAAAACTTCCTCTAACTCAGCACTTCTTTTATTCCCCAATATGGCCTCTTACCTCTTCTCGGCTGCTTATCATCTCCCCCTGGGTTCTCTCCCACCCCCTTCCTCCTATGGGTCCACTCTCTTCTCCAATCAGCTTCTCTCCTCTTTAGTCCTTTGTCTTTCCTACCCACCTGGTTTCACCGATCACCTTTGAGATATTTTTCTTTCCCTCCCGACCCCAACGTTTTATTCTCGTTTCTTTCCCCTTCCTGTCCAATCCTGAAGAAATGTCTTGGCCCAAAAACTCGACTGTTTATTCATTTCCATAGATTCTCTCACCTGCTGAGCTCCTCCAACATTTTGTGTATGTTGCTTTGGAATTCCAGTATCTGCAGAATTTCTTCCATCTGTGTATTGTGGAAGTGGTAACTACCATTAGCTGAGGAGGTGAGTACAGGGATGCAGGTTAGAGGTAAGGGAGACCTTGGGGGAAGATATACTGTATATGTGACCTGTTCAAATTTAGTCCAGTATCATTCTATGAGAAATACTTAAGCGACTCACACAGACCATTTCCTGTCAAAATGGATTTGATTTGGCTCAGAACAGAGCTGACATGGATTTTAAAATTGTGGTAAACTCCATGTCACCAGTGCTTGAATGTGTAATTCCAATCAGCTGTGCCGCCCCCCCTTAATATCCCATCATAGCTCTTGAAATTGCACTGACCAATGGAATGTATGTCAGAAGAGGAGAATTTTAAAGTTTGCTTCAAGGAACTGACACAGCCTTCAGAGGGAATGAAGCCAAGTATTGGATGCTGAGTTTGCATGAAAATCCCCTTTTACATCACATCTGTTCTCTGCTTTGTTATTTCTTCAGTGGCGGGTTCTCCAAAACAGATTTGATTGAATTATCACCAAGACAGATCCAGAAAGACATACAAATCTTGGAGTGAAAATCCATAACTCTGTGAAGGCGGCAACACCAACAGATATAATATCAATGGTAAAACAGGATTCAGTCTGGACTTTAGACAGAAAAATGTTAGAAAAGCATGTAGTGGCTGTATAAAACTTTGCTTAATCCACATTTGGAGAATGTGGGTAGTTCTGGTTGCTGCATAACAGGAAGTATGTGGAGCCTTTAGAGTGGCTGAAGAGGTTCATCTGCTTATATTCTAGATGACAGCTTTATAGAGCGGGTACTGCGTAGATGGAGCAGGAGGGCTTTGGCTCAATGAGCTTGGACGATAAGGAGTCGAAGTGAGATAAGTTACTTGTGAGGAATAAGTATGTCTGTGAGGCTGGTGTTCTGAACTGGGTGTCAGAAGTGTGTTGTCCAGGAGACACCCAGCCTCCTGGATGGACACATCTGCACCACATGTGTCAAGCTGCAGCACCTTAGGGAGTGGGTTAAGGAACTGAAGGTGCAGCTCAATGACCTTTGCCTGGTCAGTGAAAGTGAGGAGGTGAGCTATAGAGTGGAGCTATAGGCAAGAAGTCACACCGGGGCAGACATACAAGTGGGTAACAGTCAGGAGAGGAAAGGGCAAGAGTCAGATACTAGAGAGTACCCCAGTGGCTGTGACTCTTAATAATAAGTGCTTCTGTTTGAGTATTGTTGGGTGGGGGGACAGCCTAACTGGAGGATGCGATAGTGGCCGTGCCTCTGGCACAGTGTCTGGCCCTGTGGCTCAGAAGGGAAGGGAAAGGAAGAGAATGGCAGCAGTGATAGGGAGCTCTATAGTTAGGGAGTCAGACAGGCGATTCTCTGGACACAGGAAAGACACACGGATGGTAGTTTGCCTCCTAGGTGCCAGCTTCTGAGATGTTTCTGATCGTGTCCACCATATCCTGAAGTGGGAAAGTGAATAGCCAGAGGTCATGATACACATTGGTACAAATGACAAAGGCAGGAAAAGGGAGGTGGTCCTGAAAACACACCATAGGGAGTTAGGAAAGAAGCTGAGAATCAGGACCTCAAAAGTTGTAATCTTGGAATTACTGCCTGTGCCACACGACAGTGAGTATAGCAATAGAGTGAGGTGGAGGATAAATGCATGGCTGAGGGATTGGAGCAGGGAGCAGGGATTCAGATTTCTGGATCATTGGGATCTTGTCTGAGGCAGGCGTGACCAGTACAAAAAGGACGGGTTGCACTTGAATCCGATGGGGAACAATATCCTGGCAGGGAGGTTTCCTAAGGCTATTGGTGAGAGTTTAAATAAGAATTGCTGGGGGTTGGGAACCAAACTGAAGAGGCGGAGGAATGGACAGTTGGCTCTCAAATTGAGAAAGCTTTTAGACAGTGAGAGAGGGAGGATAGGCAGGAGATGGAGAAGGGATGCACTCAGTCCGATGGTTGAGATAAAGTGTGGAGCAGTGTTTTCCAGCAGGATAGAGAGTCAAGCAGTGCTTACAGCAGGATGGAGTGTACAAAAGTGATTCCCAGCTGGAAAGTTTGTGTAGCAGTGTTTTCCAGCAGGATAGCGTGTGGAGTAGCGTTTCCGGAGGATAAAGTGTGGAGCAGTTTTTTCCAGCAGGATAATGTGCGGAGCTGTGTTTCCCAGCAGGATAGATGTGGAGCAGTATTTACAGCAGGATGGAGTGTGGAACAGTGTTTCCCAGCAGGGAAGATTGTGGAACAGTGTTTCCCAGCAGGCAGATTTGTGCAGCAGTGTTTTCCAGCAGGATAGCGTGTGGAGTAGCGTTGCCGTCAGGATTGTGTGTGGAGCAGTTTTTTTTTCCCAGCAGGATACTGTGTGGAGGATTGTTTCCCAGTAGGACAGAGTGTGGAGCAGTGTTTTCAGCAAGATGCAGTGTGGAACAGTGTTTCCCAGCAGGAATTTTTTTGGAGCAGTTTTTTCCAGCAGGATAGATTGTGGAGTAGCGTTTCCTACCGGATACAGTGTGGAGCAGTTTTTTCCAGCAGCATAGCGTGTGGAATAGCGTTTCCAGCAGGATATAGTGTGCAGCAGTTTTTTTTCCCAGCAGGATAGTGTGTGGAGCAGTGTTTCCAAGCAGGATAGAGTGTGGAGCACTATTTACAGCAGGATGGAGTGTGGAACAGTTTTTCCCAGCAAGCAGATTTGTGCGGCAGTGTTTTCCAGCAGGTTAGCGTGTGGAGCAGCGTTTCCAGCAGGACAGAGTGTGGAGCAGATTGTACCAGCAGTATAGCATGAGAAATAGCGATTCCAGCAGGATATAGTGTGCAGCAGATATATTTCCCAGCAGGATAGAGTGTCGAGCAGTGTTTAAAGCAGGGTGGACTGTGGAACAGTGTTCCCAGCAGGAAATTTTTATGGAACAGTGTTTCCCAGCTGGATAGAGTGTCGAGCAGTGCTTACGGCAGGATGGAGTGTAGAAAAGTGATTCCCAGCCGGAAAGTTTGTGGAACAGTGTTTTCCAGCAGGATAGCGTGTGGAGTACCATTTCCGAAGCATAGAGTGTGGAGCAGTTTTCTGCAGCAGGATAATTTGTGGAGCTGTGTTTCCCAGGAGGAAGGATGTGGAGCAGTGTTTACAGCAGAATGGAGTGGGGAACACTGTTTCCCAGCAGAGAAGATTGTGGATCAGTGTTTCCCAGCAGGCAGATTTGTGCAGCAGTGTTTTCAAGCAGGATAGCGTGTGGAGTAGCGTTTCCAGCAGAACAGAGTGTGGAGCAGATTGTACCAGCAGTATAGCGTGTGGAATAGCGTTTCCAGCAGGATATAGTGTGCAGCAGATTATTTTCCCAACAGGATAGTGTGTGGAGCAGTGTTTCCCAGCAGGATAGAGTGTGGAGCACTATTTACAGCAGGATGGAGTGTGGAACAGTGTTTCCCAGCAGGAAATTTTGTGGAGCAGTGTTTTCCAGCAGGACAGCGAGTGGAGTACCGTTTCCTGCAGGAGAGAATGTGGAGCAGTTTTTTTCCCAGCAAGATACTGTGCGGAGGAGTGTTTCCCAGCAGGATAGGGGTTGAGCAGGTTTTACAGCAGGATAGAGTGTGGAACAGTCTTTTCCAGCCGGAAGATTTGTGTGCAGTTTTTTTCCAGCAGGATAGCGTGTGGAGTAGCGTTTCCGGCAGGATAGAGTGTGGAGCAGATTTTTCCAGCATAATAGTGTGTGGAGCAGTGTTTTCAGCAGGATGGTGTGGAACAGTGTTTCCCAGCATGCATATTTGTGCGGCAGTGTTTTGCAGCAGGTTAGCGTGTAGAGCAGCGTTTCCAGCAGAACAGAGTGTGGAGCAGATTGTACCAGCCGTATAGCGTGTGGAATAGCGATTCCAGCAGGATATAGTGTGCAGCAGATATATTTCCCAGCAGGATAGTGTGTGGAGCAGTGTTTCCCAGCAGGATAGAGTGTCGAGCAATGTTTAAAGCAGCATGGACTGTGGAACAGTGTTCCCAGCAGGAAATTTTTATGGAACAGTGTTTTCCAGCAGGATAGAGTGTCGAGCACTCTTTACAGCAGGATGGAGTGTGGAACAGTGTTTCCCAGCAGGAAAGTTTGTGGAGCAGTTTTTTCCAGCAGAATAGCGAGTGGAGTAGCGTTGCCGGCAGGATTGTGTGTGGAGCAGTTTTTTCCCAGCAGGATACTGTGTGGAGGATTGTTTCCTAGCAGGATAGAGTGTGGAGCAGTGTTTTCAGCAAGATGCAGTGTGGAACAGTGTTTCCCAGCAGGAATTTTTTGGAGCAGTTTTTTCCAGCAGGATAGATTGTGGAGTAGCGTTTTCTACCAGATAGAGTGTGGAGCAGTTTTTTCCAGCAATATAGCGTGTGGAATAGCGTTTCCAGCTGAATATTGTGTGCAGCAGTTTTTTCCCAGCAGGATAGTGTGTGCAGCAGTGTTTCCCAGCAGGATAGAGTGTCGAGCAGTGCTTACAGCAGGATGAGGTGTAGAAAAGTGATTCCCAGCCGGAAAGTTTGTGGAGCAGTGTTTTCCAGCAGGCTAGCATGTGGAGTAGCGTTTCTGGAGGATAGAGTGTGGAGCAGTGTTTACAGCAGGATGGAGTGTGGAACAGTGTTTTCCAGCAGGGAAGATTGTGGAACAGTGTTTCCCAGCAGGATAGAGTGTGGAGCACTCTTTACAGCAGGATGGAGTGTGGAACAGTGTTTCCCAGCAGGAAAGTTTGTGGAGCAGTTTTTTCCAGCA
>JASSZB010137900.1:0-22129 GCA_031763765.1 Psittacara erythrogenys
TCCCCTGATTTTCCCCCGCCCCTTCCGCTCTCACTGAGGAACCCTCGTCATGAAGAACGCTACCGTTTCCCTGGTCGTGGCCGCCGCGGCCTCGCTGCGGGCCGGCTCGGCGCTCGCGCAGAGCCAGCGCCCCTCGCCCTGCGAGCGTTATATCCCGACCGGCGAGAAGCTGCCCCGGCAGGACTATGCCCGGACATCGATGCGGCTCCTCGCCGTTCCCAATCCGACCTACAAGGACAAGCCGGTCGCCACCGCCTGGCCCGACGAGCCGGTGACGATCCTGCAGGAATGCGGCCTGAAGCTCCGCATCCGCACTCAGCGCGGTGAGGAAGGCTGGGTGCCGACCTCGATGCTCACCCAGGAGCTCCGGCTCTATGAGGCCGCCCGAAGACGGCCGCCGGCGACGGTTGCCGAGTGCGCCCAACGCCTGCTCGATCCGAGGATGGTGCAGGATTGCGAGCGCGGGCTGGCCGCGAAGGAAGCCGTCAACACGGAGGCGCGGACGGCCTCCTACCTAAGCGCGGCCGAGCTGCCAGCCTACCTGGCTGGCAAGACGATCGTGCTGCGACCCCGGGCGAATGATACGAATGACGACCCGGCACACCCGAGCACGAGCTATTTTGCGCCGGACGGCGAGGTGTTCATGCAGGCCGGCCCGCCCGGAGGGCGCACCCGCTGGCGCGGGCGCTGGGTGATCGAGGGAGACACGGTCTGTCTTCCTGGCGGCTATACGACCTGTGCGCGTCTCCGAAAGCTCGACGGCGGCAAGATGGTCTGGGCTCCGAAGGGCTACACGCTCGGCTACCTGATCGAGCGGAGCGATGGAGACAGCGCCGGCACGGTGAAGGTGGTGAGCGAGACCTATCCGACCCCGAAACTGCCGCCGGCCCCCAAGGGAGCCGAGGGTTTCTCGCTCCCGTCCCTGGGTCGGTGAGATTACCGGCCTGCTCGCTCCGGCAAGGGGCGGCTCCTCGCTATGCTCGCCCTTACGGGCTGCGCGTGGCTCCGGTGCCGGGCTTCGCCCGCCCTTGCCTTCCACTACGCGGGCCGGTCTTCCGGTGGTCGATCGGCTCCGAGGGATGACCTGGCCTTCCAATCTCTCCAAGGGATATCGGATAGCTATCGGCTAACTGAACCCGCGAGGCCACAAAATCAGGGTTTCCTTCAGGATCGCACGCTACCAGCTAGCTAGCGGCTACATACCGCTTGCTAATAGCTATCGGTTAGCCTTCTGCTACCTGGTAGCTACCAGTTAAGGAGGGCGGCGATGGCCGTGATCGTGCTGGCGAGCCCGAAGGGCGGCGCCGGAAAATCCACTGCGGCGACGATCCTCGCCACCGAGATCGCCTTGCGGGGAGCGAGCGTCACCCTGATCGACGCCGACCCCAACAAGAACCTGCTCGACTGGGCTCGCCTTTCGCCGGTGCCGGAAAACCTGTTCGTCCGTGGCGAGGTCGGCGAAGAGACGATCCTCGACGCGATCGAGGAAGGCTCGGCGCGCACATCGTTCGTCGTGATCGACCTCGAGGGCACGGCGAGCGTGATGGTCTCCTATGCGATCAGCATGGCCGACCTGGTGCTGATACCCGTCCAGGGATCACAGATGGATGCCAAGCAGGCGGTGCGGCAGATCAAGCTGATCAAGGCGCAGGAGCGCATCGTCGGCCGGCCGATCCCGTTCGCGGTCGTTCTAACCCGCACCAACCCGGCGATCGTGCCGAAGACGCTCCGCCACATCGAGGAGAGCTTCGCTGAGCATCAGGTGCCCATGCTGCAGAATCGCCTGTCGGATCGCGAGGCGTTCCGGGCACTGTTCTCCTACGGCGGCACCATCCAGGGGCTCGAAAACAAGGGGGTAAGCAATCTCGCGGCGGCGCTCCTGAACGCGCGGGCGTTCACCGCCGAGGTGGTTGACTTGCTGCGCCAGCACGGCGCCAGCCGGAAGCAGGCCACGGTCGGGGAGGTGGCATGATGGCCGGCCGCGCCGATCCCTTCGCCGATGCCGACGGCGACGACCTCTCCGATTTCGCGCCCAAGCCCGCCACGCGCGCCCAAATCGACCGCGCGGCGATCCGCGAGGAATCCGAGAAGCACCGCTTTGTCAGTCGGGCCGCACCGGCCGCGCCCGCTTCATCATCGCCGGTGCCGGGTAAGACCCAGCGACGTTGGCGCACGGGCCGAAGCCACCAGCTGAACCTGAAAACCACCGCAGCTTTCGCCGAGCGGTTCGCCGGAATCGCCGACACCCAGGGGATCAGCCTCGGCGAGGCTTTCGAAAGGGCGGTCGAGGCGCTCGAGCGGGAACTCGCAGCCGCTGCCAATCGTCGTTAGCCACACCGGCCACACCGCACACTCTACCCCGGATGCCAAGCCGCGGAGCGGCTTTCTTTTCTAGGGCTGGGGGACGCGGGTCGCGCCAACGGCGCGAGGGGCGGATGAGAAAAGTTGTTGCCGCAGGCAACTCCGCATTTCTTTCTTTGGCGAAGCGATTGTTCACAGACTGGAGGGTCTCTTAAGGTCTCTATAAGTCTCTAAGAGTCTCTAGCGACCTGCAAACCTATGGATTGGCTAAGGAAAAAAGGCCTCGGGTAGGCCGCATTTCCCGTTAGGTAGGCTGCATTTCCAAAAAGGTAGGCCGGCTTTCCGTTTCGGTAGGCCGCATTTCCAGCCTGTCCACAGCACGACATCCCCCCCTCGAAACAGGGCTGCTAGCCGTTAGGTAGGCCGCGATTCCCGTTTCTGCTGGCGCGAGAGGGCTTGCTTAGGTAGGCTCCGATTCCCGTAGGGTAGGCTGCTGTTCCAAAGTGCCCGTGTCAGGGCGTGGAGGGGGGTTTCAGCAGGGGTTTTCGGACCGGGCAGCGTGGTGTTTCGCCCGGAAAGGTAGGCCGGCTTTCCAACCCGAACTGAACAATCTCAGTAGGTTGGCCTATGTCTGCCCCGTCCGAACCGCGCCCGTTGAGCGAAGCCGAGCGCAAACGGCTCGAGAAGTTCAAGAACACCCGTGGCCGTCGCAGGCCGGCGAAGATCCCGGCGCGCCTGGCGCGCACCTCGGCCTTCGCGCCGAAGCGGGTCAGCCTCAACACCGACAGCAATTTCGAGCGGCTCTACGTCGTCCCCGGCCACTCGATCATCAAGGTGTCGGGGCGCGAGCTCGGCACCCAGCACCGCGATGCGATCTATGCGCTGTTCCGGTTGCCCCACAAGGTGGAGCGGGTGCGTCGCGACCTGCCGGCCGGCTCGGGCAGCCTGCCGTGGTCGAAGATCTACACAACCAGGACGACCTGGCGGGAGCTTCTGAAAGCGATGCACCGCACCGAGCACACCAACAACCTGATGACGCTGCTCGGCGCCTTCGAGGACATCAAGAAGGTCAGCTTCACGATCTTCGAGGGCGACCAGGCCGAGGTGCTGAAGGCCTACCACGCCGGCGATTTCGGCTCGCTCGGCGCCAACGGCAGGGGCGGCATGGGCTCGCTGATCGACTCGGTGATCTGGGACGGCATCAAGCTCGATAGCGAGGTGGTGATCAGCTACGGCGACTGGTCGGCGACGATGATCGAGCGCGCCAAGCTGGTCAGCCTCAACGCCGACGTGCAGTTCAGGCTGAAGTCCGACCACGCCAAGACGTTCTGGCCCTACATCGACAGCATGAACCACCACACCTGGATCGACGAGGACGTGCTGGCGGCGCTTGCCGGCCGCAAGCTGTGGGACGAGCGCGAGACCAAAATCACGCGCGGCCAGTTCCGCAAGGACTGCAAGCAGGCCTTCGAGGACATGAAGCAGGCGAGCGGCATCTCCTCCTTCCGGGTCGAGGAGATCGGCTCCGGCCGGGTGAAGAAGCGGCGCTTCCACTACTCTCGGGCGGCGGCTCCAGCTGAGGAGGCGGCGTCCGCACAGGCCGAGCTGGCCCTTTGAGGATCACGCCCTGACGGGTGAAACGCCCGATGCCCCCGCATCGGGCGTCTCGTTTCAGGCGTCGATCCGGCCGGTCTTCCGCGCCTCGGCCACGTAGGCGGAGAGCGGCCTGTCGGCGGTGAAGTGGAGGTCGCGCTCGATGCCGAGCCCGAAGGGCAGGCGCACGGCCTCGATCTCGGCGAGCGACATCGATCCAAGCTCCGGGCATCCGAAACCCAGGTCGCACAGACCAAAGGCGATGTCCGGCGCGTCCGGGTCGATCTCGGTCAGGAGCCAGGTCGCGGCTCCCACCGGGTTGAACAGTTTCACGACCGGCTGGAAGTCGGGTTCCCGGTCGGTGCCCCGGAGGGCTTGCTGCTGGCGACCGTTCGCCAGCAGCTGTTGCCGTATCGTGTGGGTGAGGAGCTTCATGGCCGGTGCTCCTATTCGGCTTTCGGGGCGCGCAGGACGAGGCGGCCGTCGAAGTGGATGGGGAGGACGTCGAGGACGAGGTTGAAGCCCTGTCCGTCACCGTGGGCGAACACCGCGCCCAGGCGTGTCCAGCGGGCCTTCTTTCCTTCGGCCGCCTCGCTCACCGAGTAGGCGTGGTAGAGCGGCTGGGTGGCGGCTTTGCCGTTGTCGTTCGTGGTCATTCTCGTCTCCTGTTGAGGTTGCTGTCCCGAGGGACGGAAGACCAAGAGACCCGCCGCCTGGGGCGGCCTGTCCCCAACACGGACACTGGGAGCGGGCAGGAGGAGGACAGGGTGCGAGCGGCGGGTCAGGTTTCCGGCACTGGCTGAGGGCGGCGACCGCACCGGGAGAATGGATGCGCGACGGCGGTACGACGCTTCCGGGTGGTCTGCCTCGCCGTGCCGGCAGGCGCGGCCGGGAGAGAGGCGCGAACGGCGCGGGGCGGCGTTCTCCGGTGCCGGCGGTCAGGCTTCGGCCTCTGGACGCTTCCCACGACTCCAGAGGCCTCGGGCGGAGCGATCCCGGCCGGGAGCATCCGGCCGGGACGTCTCACCTAGGCGGCCACCTGCTGCGGTCTGAACGGTGCGGGCAGCCAGCCGCTTCCCTGAAGGGCATCGGCGACTAGACGGGCCGCCTCGGCCTTCTTCACCGTGGCAAGCGAGACGCCGATCGGCGGCACGGCGGCCTCGGTCAGCGCAGTGGCGAGGACGGCTTTCGGCAGGCGCTGGTAGAACCCGGCGACGCTCGGCGTCCACCATGCCTGCATGTCGAGGGAGAGCGCCTCGGCCAGCTGGTCGGCGTGAGAAACGTCGCCGCCCGCTGAGCGCGTCGTCACGGCGTCGACGGTGAGGGCGGCGAGGAAGGCGAGAAGGTCGAGCAGGCTCTCCTGCGGCTCGGCAAGACACCATGCGAACAGGTCGGCGGCGTCACCGGGCAGACGATCGCCCCAACGCTCGCCTTCCTCGGCCATCGCCCGGTGAGCCGGGCTCTCTTCCTCGGTGGCGACGTGACGCGACAGGGCCTCGCTGGTCGCCTTCATGGCGAGGCAGGAGCGGCCATCATAGGGATAGAGGAGGGGCAGGGCGAGGGCGTGTACGGTGGCGGCGAGAGCCACCTCCGGGCGGCGGGCCAGCTCGATCCTGAGCGCCGCCGTGCGGTGGGCGCTCAGCTCCTCGACCATCCGGCCGGACAGCTCTCCGGTGGCGGGCGAGGCGGAGCGGGCCTCGCGGGCTTCGCGCCGGGTATCGTCGGGGTGGATCAGGCCGCGCTCGATCGACGGTTCGCCGTCATGATCGAGGACGATGCGGGCTCCGGCCTGTGCCTTCTCCTCGGTGCGGTACTCGCCATCCTCGCCGGGATGGATGCGGCGATAGCTGGTGGCGTAGTCGCGGGTGAGTTCGGGCTTCACCCATTTCCAGCCCTCGGCCCGCAGTGCCTCGGCGAGGTCGGCCATGCGGATGGCCGCCAGGCGTTCCACCAGCGCCCGGTCGGCCAGATAGCCGTCGGTCGCCTCGTCGAAGAGGTCGCGCAGGATCGTCCCGCCCGCCGCCTCGTAGGTCTCGATCCCCACGAAGCGAGCCAGCCGGTCATGGGCAGGCAGGCTCTCCTGCGTCAGGATGCGTTTGATCGCGGCGGGAGCACGGTTCCAGTCGGGGAGGGCACGCCATGCCGCCTCCTGCGCCGCGTGGTCGTCGGAGAGGGTGAGGGCCATGACGTGCTCGAGCCCCATCTCTCCCTTGCGGTAGAGAGCTCTCAGGCGCGGCGAGACGGCGGCGAGCTTCAGGCGCTGGCACACCACGGCGGGAGTGACGCCGAAGCGGGCAGCAACGTCCTCGACGGGCAACCCGCCTTCCTCGATCAGGTGACGGAAGGCATCGCATTGGTCGTCGGGATGCATCGCCTCGCGCATGGCGTTCTCGGCAAGGCTGATCTCGGCCGGATCGTCGCCTTCGGCCAGCACGAGGCAGGGGATGGGCGCATCGCTCGCTAGCCGCTTCTGCTTCGCCAGCAGGCGCAGCGCCCGCAAGCGCCGCCCTCCGGCGACCACCTCATAGCGCCCATCCTCGCGCGGCTGGACGTTGAGGTTCTGGCGCAGCCCATGGGCGGCGATCGATGCGGCCAGCTCGCTGATGCCCGATCCCTTGCCGGTGCGCCGGACGTTGGCGTCGGAATGCATCAACAGGCGCAGCGGGATGGTCTGTTCGATGGTGGTCATCGGTCTCTCCTTGGTTGATGGGCGGGTTCAGGCCCCGTCCTGAACCCCTGCCCGTCGGCGAGACCGGGGGTAGCAAGGGGAAGGGCGGCGGCCGGGGAGGGGGATCGCCCGCCCGGAGGGCCGCGGAACGCGGGTCTGCACGGAGCGAAGCGGAGGAAGACCGGGGAGACCCCGGCCGCCGGCGGGCGAAGCCCGCGCACCCTTCCCCGCGCGAGGGGAGACCCCTTAGCTTCCCGGCCGGCACGGCCGAGCAACGATGTGCTATCTGGTAGCTACCAGATAGCTGCCTTATGGATGCGTCAGGGATGGAAGCCCGTCAGGGCCGAAACCGGCACGGGTTCGGCGTGCGACAGCCCGGCCGGAGGCGACGCCGACCACTGGAAGGGTTTCGGCCTCGCCGGGAGCGATCACGGCTCTATGATGCCCACATGTGCGGACGGTTCACGCAGAATTACACCTGGGCCGAGGTGCATGAGTTCCTGAGCGTCTTCGGGGCGCCGGCGAACCTCCGGCCGCGCTACAACATCGGCCCGACCACGGACGTCGACGTGGTGCGCCTGGATCGCGAGGGACGGCGCGAGCTGGTGGCGATGCGCTGGGGCCTAGTGCCGTATTTCTGGAAGAAGAGCCTCCGCGAGCTGCCGGCGACGTTCAACGCCCGCGCAGAGACGGTCGCCGAGCGGCCGATGTTCCGCGAGGCGTTCCGTCGCCGGCGCTGCATCATCCCGGCCTCGGGCTTCTTCGAGTGGACGGGCGGAAAGGGCGACAAGCAGCCTCACCTGTTCACGGCGGCCGACGGCTCGCCGATCCTGGCCTTCGCCGGCCTGTGGGAGTGCTGGCGTGACCCGGAGACCGGCGGGGATCTCCTCTCCTGCACGATCGTCGTCTCGGGCGCCTCGGTGTGGATGACGCCCTATCACGACCGGATGCCGGTATTGCTCCGGCCGGCCGACTTCACGGCCTGGCTCGACGGTTCGGCCGGCCCGGACGTGCTGCGGCCGGCATCGGAAGCGGCACTGCGGGAATGGTGTGTCTCGAGGCGGGTCAACAAGACGGGCGAGGGGGACGACGATCCGACCTTGCTCGATCCGCTGGCCGCGTAGGCCGGCCCTTCCGGGGTCGCGAGCACGACCGACCAGCTCAGCGGTGGCCCGCCTAGGAACTCGATGTGGGGGCTATCGGAAAGGATCACGGTCGCCGGCCTGCGGCAGCGGGCACAGACCAGGCGGGGCAGCACGTTGCCGAGGTGACGGGCACCGCCACACTGCTCGACCAGGCGCCAGATCGGCGTGCAGGCGGAGGCGCCATTGGGGCAGGAGCACCGTCGATGCAGCATCAGGTGACCGAGCTGGCCGAGGATCGTGCCGAGGACATCGGGCATTCGGTACTCGGCCGGGGCTGGCGGAGGGGGAGGCGGGGGCATTCGGCCAAGATGATGCACGGCCGGTAAGGGTGGCTAGGTCGATAGGACTACCTAGACGCCCGTCACACTCCTAAACGGTCGTTTAGGAGTGTGCATAGCGATGGCTGAAACACAATTACCAATAGTGTTTCAGGAAACCAGCCACGCCTGCCGGCGATCGACCTGTCGCAAACGGCCGCGCGAGAGTAGGGATGCCTCGGATCGCCGTTGCCTGAAACACTTCGCTTCAGTAGTGTTTCAGGATGCAGTTGCTTGATCTCGATGGAAAGCGCCTTTACCTGTCCGCCGACGAGCGAGCGGCCTTCTTGCAGGCAGCGCGCCAGGCACCGCGAGAGGTGCGCACCCTTTGCCAGCTGATCCACGATACCGGCATCCGCGAAAGCGAGGCATTGGAAGTGACGCCGGAGCGGGTGGACCTTTCCGGCTCAGTCGTTATCCGCAGCCTGAAGAAGCGAGGCGGGAAGGCGATCTACCGTACGATCCCGCTGCCGGCTTCGACGCTTGATGATCTTGATCTGGTGCACTCGATACGCCAAGCACAGCGAAAGGGGGGCAAGGATGCCGAAGCGCCGCTGTGGCCATGGAGCCGTGTCACTGTCTGGCGTCGACTTTCGGAGGTGATGAAGGCGGCCAATATCGCACCTGGGCCGCACCGCTGTCCCAAGGGGCTTCGGCATGGCTTTGGGGTCCATGCGATCAACAAGGGCGTCCCTCTCAACATGCTATGCAAGTGGATGGGTCACGCCTCGATGGAAACGACGGCAATTTATGCCAACGCGATTGGTGCGGAGGAGAAGGGGATTGCCTCGCGGATGTGGAGCTAGTCCATTTACGCGTGTGGTATCTGGAAACAGATCACGGCTTTATCTAACATGCTTCCGAGCGTCATCGATGCTTCCGCATCTTGCCCCAAAATTTCGTGGAACTCCCAGCAGGGCTTGGTTTTCGCTTCGTATATCGCTTTAGCCCAAGCAACCGCGCCCGAGGCCTTCACTCTTGCGGACGAACCTGGCCCGTTCCACAGATGCTCACCCTTGATCTCTAGGATCCGCATCCGGTCGGATCCTTTCACGGTGGCCAAATAAATAAAATCAGGCTCTAGGTATCCCGCAGGCGTCGGGATGCGAAATTGCACCGGATCGTTTCGCAGCCACCAAACAACGGACGCATCGTTGTCTAGAACCTTCGCCGCGTGGTACTCCGGCGCGCTTTCGAAAGCAGCGGCATCATAGACGCACTTCTTCCATCCACCGATCGGTACACGATAGAGGGTCATTTCCACTCGACAATCTGATCAATCGTGGGAGCTTCGTCAAACTCGGTTGGAATCGTTACTTCCTTGGGCGTCATTGTCACGATCGAGGATGCATTACCGGCTACGTACACCGAGTCGATGGCGCGGTATCGATTTCGTATTGCCTCGGCAACACCTAATCCAAGCTTCACGGCGTCCGTCGAGATCTGCGTCCCTGGCTTGCCACCGAGATCCAACAGGACCCTTTCGATGATCTTTCGAACGGCAGGCGTATGCTTGACCGGATCGAGAAAACGCAGCCCGTCCATCACGTGCGAGGTTGCTGCCCGAACGACGGTTTCGAAACTCCTTCGAACCGCCGACCCGTCATCGGTTCCAAACTCGCCGCTCCCTACATCATAGACCTCGACATACGAGCTAATGCCCCGCGTGATCTGAGGGGAAAAATCTAGTTCTGGTTCGCCCGGGGTGCGAATAACTTCCGGCACTTGAAACGACACGGCATTGACGACCCCTAGAGTGAAGGGGCGCGTGGCGCGAACACGGTGCTCTCCTTTGCCGACGATGCCAACGGCGGCCGACCCTTCCGGCCCTTCTCCAAATTCCTTGGTGGCTTGCTGTACGATCGTCCCGAAATCTTCTTTGCCGAAGCAGAGAACATCGAGCGTGTCGATCTCCTCGTCGCCGACACGCCGGCCGCTAGGTAATCGAAGACCTCTTCCGATCGTCTGAATGGCATTCGAGAAGCTGGCCAGAGATCGAAGCGGCGCGATGACCCATACGTTCGTAACATCCCAGCCCTCTGAAAGCTGAAAGACGTTCACCACCACTTTAACTTTGTTGCCCGGCTGATCGATCGCGACCAGTCGCTCCACTTCGGCCTCAAGATTGGTTGTGGTCGATTTCGACGTAGACTTCTTTCCGGAATGGGCAACGTAGACCTCGGAGTCGTCTAGACCCCGATAGTTTTTCAACCAAAGGCCGATTTTTTCGGCATGAGCAATATCTTTAGCGGCGACGAGTAGAACGGGAGACACTTCGGGAAACTCGAGCTTTGTTGCTCGAAATTCCGCAATTGCCTCTTTCTTGGCTTCGAGGCGTTGTAATCCGAAGTCTACCGTTTGATGATCCCAATCATCATCACTTATATCGTCTGGTTTGGGCTCGACCCACAGCTTTACGGCTTTAGTAAATTTTCCTTCCTTTAGACATGTATTGAGACTGTATGAGTAGAGGACTCGCTTCGCCGAGCTCGCCGGGGCAGTAGCGGTAAATCCGAGGTGTAATTTCGGCTTCAGCTGCGCAACGGCTTCGCTCCAAGCACCAAAAGACTTGTTCCCGAAATGATGGGCTTCGTCGGAAAATACGACAAGATCGTCCGTCTCGGTAAGGTATTGCTGGAGTGATGGGCCAAAGTCGCCGGCGGTTCCGACCTTCGTTCCGGTCAGCGTCTGGGGGGATAGAACGAACACGTTGAGCTTCGATGGGTTGGGCTCGAAGCTGAGTAGGTCGCTACGGAAGCAAACGTTAGGGTTCGCCACCAGCGAGCGATCGATGAAAAGATATTTCGAGGATGCGGGATCGCACTCCCGCTTCAGCTTGTCGAGAATGGTTACTCGCGGCGCCAAGATCAGGCAATTCTTCGTCTGTCTTGATAGTGCAAGGTAAACCAGAACGGCACCGAGGAGCCGAGTTTTCCCGACACCTGTTGCAAGATCGAAAATGAGATTGGAAGGTACGGTCTCGAAGTATCCGAGGTCGGAAATTCTTCCGGCAAGACCTTCTTGGGTCATCGACGGTATGTCACCGCCAAGAGCCCGCATCAGTTGGTGGAATTTCTCGAACGCTTCGTGTTGTGGCCGTCTGAAACTGGCCTTTGCGATCACGGCATCGTATGCACTCGATAGAGCGTACTCACGCAAAACCGACATTACACGAGATCCAATCGCAGTAAGTCGAACGGAATGCGCCTTAGAGACACCTTTTCACCTAATAGCTTCTCATCGATGTCGTCTGTAGCTCTGAAATAGTAAATGTTGACTGAGCGCGAGTCGGTATCCGCCGTTACGTCGCTAACGATCGTCGAAATCAATTCCGGAGTCAGGTACTGCCCCGGCGGAACGATCATCGCTTTTTCTTTCCCGCTTATGGCAATGGCAAGCTCCGAACCTTGCGCGGGAAGGTAGCCCTCGGCAGTCAGCACGGCGGCGGCGAGTTCGGCCGTAGTCATCGACCCGAGCGCATCCGTCAGCGTTGCGTGATCATCGTCCGGCAGCAGAACGGCAATCGCCGGTCCGACCTCGGCAGTCGCAAGACTTCCTCCACCGGCGTAGGGAATGTAGGCGCCCTTGGATAGCCGGGCTTTCGGCAATCGTTCTTCCAGATTTTGATCATACCCTTGCAAGATGGCCTGTAGTCTTGGAATAGCACAGCCCGTCGTGATCGACTTGTCACGATCCGAAGATCCTTGCAGCGCGATCGCACGACGCCCCGTTTTCAAGGCGACGGCCGTGAGATCTGCGGTGCTCGACATGACTTCGAGCACCAAATCTCCCTTACTCGTAAACACGTCTAAAAGCCGAGACATGAGCTTTTCGGGCTTGGCCGTAGAGATCTCCGATTCAATATAACCTAGCGCCTTAAGTGCTTTAAGATGCTTCGTTGCATCCTCTGTGAAACCGGCAAAAACATCGCCCGAATCTCCGTCGCTACCCTTTGATCGACCGAGCCAAATCGATTGCTGATTTTCGATCTCCATCACTCCCTCTGGCGGTTCGTACTTTTTGGGAGTCGGAATGGAGGTCGGCTGGCGACTCCCCTGATACACGGAGTCGTTCCGGAAAGCTTCGATCAGCGTTGCCTTGGCAAAATCCCAGTAGCGTCCGGAGCCAGGCCGGATACTCTCGCCCTTGAAGGGCTCGCCCCCATCCGCATGGACGACGGCCGAGTAGGGTTTCCCAACGATCCCTTCGGGTAGCTGGGCCGTGACGATCCGCAATTTGCCCTTCGGACTTACCTCTTCGAAAATCCAGGGAATGTCGGCGGGAGGAGGCGGCTCGCCCGCCTCCTTCACCGTAATGGAAAAATCCTTGCTGCTCGTCGTGCCGAGCCTGTCTGTGACCTCCGCCGAGAACCTGAAGGATCCGGTCGCGGTCGGCTCGCCCCAAATCACTCCCGTGTAGGGAGAAAGCCGCCATAGTCCTGGAGGCAGCTCGCCCTTCGTGATCTTCCATCTGTAGGGAGGTTGATAAGTGTCGAAGTCGCTATTCTCTCGCCGAGTTTTGGCACCCTTGTGCTCAGCCTTCCAGGCACCTCGCGGATCGCCGTCGGGGTTGGTATAGCCCTTGGGAGGTCTTCTAAGGCCTACCGCAGGGAGAGCGTCGCGATCCCGAGCGTAGACGTATATGAGGTCATGAGTGTCGGTGAACGACTTCATGCCTGGCATATTCTGCGCCGAGTACGCCTTTTGCCACATGATCGTAGCTACGCGCTTGTCCCGAAATAATTCGTCTAGCACGATGCGCGCATACTGCGACTCGTCCTCGCCGCAATGGACCGCGACTACCCCATCGCGACTGAGCAGTTCGCGAGCTTCGATCAGAAAGGTGCGCAGGACGCTCAGCCACGTCGTCAGGCGTAACGAGGACGCGCTTTGAAATGCCGTGGCTAGGTCGTCGACGTTGAGCCTGGGCAGATCGATATAGATGAGCCGGAACACCGGCCCCAAGGAGCGCGATAGCGTCGACAGGGCATCATGCCGTTGCCCGCTGAGGAGTATCGATGCCTCGGTGGGAACACTTCCCGGAGAAAAGTCGAGTCGCTTCAGCCCTCGCAAAGCTGCTTTGTAAGGAAGTTGTTCCTTATCCCACCTGCCGTCTTGGGTTTGGAACACACGGACCGTTTCGTGTTTGCCGGGCCAGTTGAGCTCGACGCGGTCGGTGTCAGAACTAACTATGCCGTCCATTACTCATCATTCCAAATGTTGTCTGTCGTTATCGCGCTGCCGAACCATGATCTCCAACCACCCGGATCCGGCAACCCTTTGAGCGCCTCGCCGACGGTGCGCCATTCGCTCCTTGTCGCATCCGAAAGGGTGGGATCCCTATGCGTGCGGGCATTCCATATCTTGTCGAAGCATTCATAAACTTTTGCGGCCGGTTCATCGCGAAATCCGATGATAAAAACTCGTTCGCGGATCTGTGGAACGCCGAAATCCGCCGCATTAAGTCTCGCTGCAAGCACTCCGTAGTGTAGGTCCGGTGCAGGCTTCTGCAATCGCTTCATCAGTTTTTCGAAATATGCCTTGTTTTGACCCGTTGTGAGTCCAGCGACATTTTCAAAAACGAAACACTCGGGTATCGTATCGGCAATTAGTTGCGGCATCGCCCCCAAAACATCGCGGTCGTCTTCTGAGCCGCGCCGTAGACCGCCTGACGACCATGGTTGGCAAGGCGGGCCGCCCGAGAGAAGTCCAACCCGCCCCTTAAAGCGAGCCAAGTCGGCATAACGGAGATCATCCGAACTGATCTCGGAATTTTCAAGCTCCGGCATTCTCTTTAGAAATTCGATACAAACGGGGTCGATATCGAGGCAGAACAAATGCTCGAAGCCCGCTTTGGACGCTCCGCTCACCAAGCCTCCGATACCAGCGCAGACTTCGATCGAAGTGTTATTCTCGAATGTCTTTGCTTGGCGGATCGCATTCATGACGACTTGCGACATTTGAGGCGGCACCGCATTGCCGAGCGCGGCTATGATTTGCCTATCCGAAAAGGCGGCGGTCTGCGCGAGCGCGGCTTCGAAGCCTTGCAGCACCGCAATTTCCAAGGGTTTCAGTCGGCGATAGCGCCGACATTCCTCGTCTAGGACATGCGCTTCCTGCGGATATTTCCGCCAATCGCGCCGTACCGTCGACGACGGCTTGTTCCAGAGCTGCGGACGATGCTTTGGGTCGAGGGCGACTTCGGCTCGCCAGTGCATCGAGCCATCGTCGATAGGCCGCTTGCGAACAGGCGCGTCGGCCACGACCGACGCGGCCGGGGCCATCGCCGCGCCGAAATCCAACGACTCTTGGACGTAGGTAGGCCGGTTCAGCTCGCGCTTGAGCTCGTGGAGATCGGCTGCCCGGTAAATACGGTAGCCGTTGATCGGGTGCCGCGCCGGGCGCAGCTTTCCGGCCTTGTCCCAGTTTCGGAGCGTTTTTTCGGAAACGCCCAAAAGGGATGCCGCATCACGGACTTGCAGCCAATCTCGTTGCGTCAAAGCCATGACGCAACCTACCAACCTTGGAAAACCTTGGCAACGAGTTTGCCGCGTTACGCACCCGGATTTTTAACACGCGGGCGGCGAAGCGATGAAGTCGTACAGGGTCGCTCGGAGCTTCTCAATCCGCCGACATTGGCATTCCCACACCTTCAACACCTCCCAGCCATCTCGCTTAAGAGACTGTTCTACCGACTTATCGCGGTTCCTATTCGCGTTCAGTTTAGGCTCCCAAAAATCCAACTTGGATTTAGGAAGTCTACCTTTGGTGCATGATGGATCATCATGACGATGCCAGAAGCATCCATGAACAAAAATAACTTTTTTTCGGCTGTGAAACACCATGTCCGGACGGCCCGGAAGCTTTTTGTCGTGCAGCCGATACCGGAATCCCATTGCATGGACTAGGCGACGGACCAGCATCTCGGGCTTGGTATTCTTATTTCTAATAAGACTCATGCGCTTGGCACGAGCATGGGGAGTCAGAATGTCCATTGGATGAGCTTACGCCTGACGATTGTCGCTTACCCCGATGCTCACGGGAAGCAGCGCCATGCACTGGTCGAAGCCCAGACCATGGCTTGATAGGAACACCCCGTGGCTAGGATTTACCGAAAGGGAAAGCAATTTCAATCAAGGGCGGGGAAAGATGTCCATATATCTTGATTTATGGACGCTAGCGGTTTCGAGAGGCCGGTCTCGGTTGTTGCCACCTGGCTGTCTCATGGCGGCCGGGAACGGCTCGATCAGTACTCAAGCTTCAGGTCGAGCTTCACGGCCTCAAGCTTTACTCCTGCGAGGCTGGCAACGCGTTCTCGCGTCCAGGCCATCACCTCGGCGATCGTCCGGGCGTCGGTGGTCGGTGAAGGAGGAGCTGCGGCCTCGACACTAGCAAGTGCCTCGATCTCGTCGCCTTCCTCAGTCTGGGCCTCGTCGTTGGCTTCTACAATGAGGTCGGGAATAGCATAGGTCGCTACACACTTGTGCTTGGCGATGATGCCGGCTCCGGCACTGACCGGCAGACCGCGATTGTCAGGATCAAGCGCGACCCACATGCCGAAATTGTCCTTGATCTTCTGGCCTGCTTTCGTTCTGGCGGCATAGGCAGCGTCGAACCGCTTCCGCACGTCATCGGCGGGGCAGATGTAAACCTCGACGTTTTCAGGTTCGGCCGCGTCATCGACGCTAGCGACGATGACCGTCTCGACCTCGTCGAGCGTCTTCCACTTCGTACCCTTAGCGAGGGGGGGAAACGCAAACCAGCGGTCGCGCGTGGTTCGGATCGATGCCCGCTGGGTCTTACCGCCCTTCGTTATCTCCCAGATGTTTGAGAGACCTCGACCAGGGACGCGCTCCAAGGTGTAGCCCTGCGAAATAGCCCCCCGTTTTGCCGCCTCTACCATCAGCCGCCATTTAATCGTTTCGCTCAGTCCCTCAAGACGGTTTGGCATCTCGTCACTCCCTCGACCTGGCCATGGCTCCAACATCCAGCGGCGTAGCCATCTTATGGCACCGATTCAATCGGTACGCAACATTCCTTCTGAGGGCCGGTCGATTCTTTTAAACCGTGCTACGTACCAATTGGCGGTAGCCATATAGATACCGGGCTTCAGCTCTCGCGTGACAGCCGCCGCTTGCTAAGGCGGGAGGGGTATTCATACGTCGCGACTTGTGGTCAGGCGAAGGTCTCCCGCCATACGGCGTCATGATCGATATCCGCCCTCGCTCCGGGGGCGGTGGGAAGCCGGTAGGTCTCTCGCCACGATCCCTCGCCCCGGTCGAACAGGTGCAACTCCGCGCGGCTGAGGCGCAGCCGGTACTCATAGAAGCCCCGAACCGTATCGGGACGCTCTCCACGATCACGCGCAGCTTCCAGCTCGGCCTCCGCCTTCTCAACGTCGGCGAGGAGCGCCTGCCTCACCCGCTGCTCAAGATCGAGCGAAGGGGCGGCGGGGCCGGTTATCGCAGGTCTGCGGCTCGACATTGAATCAGCTCCTTCCCTTGACGAGAAAACAGCACGATTATACATTCAGATCATAACCCACCCACGGCGTGCCGTGGGCCCAAAGGCCGTGAGGTGCAAACCTCGCGGCCTTTTGCACGTCGAGGGGCCGGTGTCGCGTACCATCGTCTATATCGACGGCTTCAACCTCTATTATCGGGCCTTGAAGGGTACGCCGCACAAGTGGCTCGACGTGCTGGCATTGAGCCAGGCGGTTCTCCCGTCCACCTGTCAGATTTTGGCCGTCAACTACTACACCGCGCACGTTTCCGGCCGCACCGATCCCACCGCACCGGCTCGGCAGCACGCGTACCTGCGCGCACTCTCGACCCTGCCGGGAGTCGCCATCCATTACGGCAATTTCCTCGTCACGAAAAAATGGGCCGGGCTGGTCACACCGCCGGCCTTCAAGCCCGAGGTCGTGCTGCCGGCCGGGGCTGCGCCGGAAGTCGCCTTCGTCTGGAAGACGGAGGAGAAGGGCTCCGACGTGAACCTGGGGGTTCATCTGGTTCGGGACGCCCTGACAGGAAAGTTCGATCAGGCGGCGGTACTGACGCATGACACCGACCTGGTGGAGCCCATTCGGATCGTGACGCAGGAAGTCGGCCTGCCGGTCACGCTCCTGGCCCCGGAGAGCAGGCAGTCGAAATCCTTGGCAGCGGTCGCGACCAGCGTTCGGCATGTGCAGCCCTACGTGGGGCCTTGCCAGCTCCCTGATACGGTGACGCTGGCGAACGGCAAACAGGTCGCCAAGCCAGCTGGCTGGTAGTCGCCACCTACCTCAAACAGCCCGTCCTATTCCGCTTGCGGAACCACATTGCCGGAGGCAATGTATAACCGCGCTGTTGGTCTAATCGGTTCAAACGGATGGCGATCTATCGCTGCGAGTTCAAGGTCTACAGCCGGGGGAAGGCGCATAGCGCCGTCGCGGCCTCGGCCTATGTGACCGGCACCCGGCAGGCCGGCCGGGGCGCGAACGGCGGAGCCGGAAAGCGGGTGTCGGCCATCGAGGCGGCAGCCTATCGGTCAGGCTCGACCCTGGCCGATCGCGGCGCTGGCGAGGCATTCGACTACAGCCACAAGCGGGACATCGTGTGGTCAAGCATCCTCGCGCCCGACAATGCGCCCGCTTGGGCGATCGAGCGGAGCCGGCTCTGGAACGAGGTCGAGCGGAAGGAAGACACCTCCACCCGGCCCCAGACGGCCCAGCTCTTTCGAGAGTGCCTGCTGACCATCCCGCGCGAGCTGACCCCTTCTCAGCAAATCGCGCTGGTGCGGGCGTTCGTCCGCGACCAGTTCGTCAAGGAAGGCATGGTGGCCGATATCGGCATCCACGCCCCCAAGGCGAGCGACGGGCAAGGCCAGCCGCACGCCCATGTCATGCTCACCCTGCGCGACATCGGCCCGGAGGGCTTCGGGAAGAAGCGCCGGGATTGGAACGATGTCCAGTGGGGGAACAAGACGGCCCGCAAGGACGGCTTCCTGCGCCAACGGCGAGCCTCCTGGGAGGACTACTGCAACGCCGCCCTGGCCGATGCCGGCAGCGCCGCCCGCGTCGATCATCGCTCCCTGAAGGCGCGCGGCCTCGATCAGGAGCCGGCCCCCAAGCTCGGAAAAGCCCGCCATGCCAAGTCGGCCGCCTGGGTCGCGAACGTCCACGACAACCATCTGGGCGCTCAGTTCGGCAACCGCACCCGGGCAGCGTCCCGGGCGGTGATGCACGGAAACCGCCGGCCGCCGCCTCCGGCTCTGCCGGCTCCCCGGTCGGACGCAAGCGGCGATCCCTACCTCGATCGTGTCGAGCTGATGCGGCTGGCCGTCCGCGAGTCCATGCGTCTGCCGAGCGCGCGCCTGGCCCGGGATGGCATGGATTGGGCCGCGAAGCTGGCGGCTGATCTGCGCGGCCGGTCGCTGAAGGTGCCGCCGCCGATCCAGCAGGAAACGGGGCTGGATCATGACCGATAGGTTTCAGCAATTCGTGGCTGGCCAGCGGCCGGCGACCGGGCCGCGCCTCGTCACGCCGGGCGACGCGGACGACGACGCGGCGCGCCCGGACGGCTATGAGGCCGTTAGGCGCATCCGCAGCTATTCCTTTGCAGATATCGTGTTCCGCTCCCATGGCGGCGCGGCACAAGCCTTCCCCGCCCATGCGCTTCGGACGTGGCTGGCCGATGGTGCCGGCCGCCGGCTCACCCTGATCTGGCCGGAGGGCGAGGTCTCGTTGACCGGCCGCCATCTCGATCTGATCGAGGAGGATCTGATGCGGCGCATCGTGGCGGAGTTCCGCCAGGTCGCCCCCTCGGCCGCTGATACGGCGCCGGAGGGCCGGCCTGTGATCGAGAGCCTGGAAATCCGTCCGCTCGGGATCGCGGAGGTCTAGCGGTCTGCCGGCCGGAGAAGCCGCCGCACGTTCTCCGGCAGACGATCGGCCATCGCCTCCGGCCCGGGGCAGGCCTCGGGCGCATGATCCGGGGCCACCACCACGGCGAGCTGCGCTTTCGGGAGCGGCTTGTTGGTCGGCAGGCTCGAGCGCGCGAAAAGGCTACTGCCCTGCCCCGTGAAGAAGCGGCAGAACCACGAAAAGCAGAGCCAGGCGATAGCTGGGCCGATGGCGAGGATGACGGCATCGAAGCCGCCCGCGCCTCCTGAGCGAGCGATCAGCATGGCGAGAAGCCCGACAACCCAGACCGTCCAGGGACGGCCGGCGAGCTGAAGGGCGAGGAGGAGCGGCCTGGGCATCACCCCTGCCGGAATAGCACGGGCGTCCAGGTCGAACCGCTATGCTCGAAGATGCGGCCCGCCTGAAACACGACCGCCTCGGTGAGGCGATCGGCGCCGCCGCCCTTCTTCAGGGTGGTGAAGTGCGAGGGTTGCAGCCGGTAATCCATCGTCTCGCTGACCCCTCGGGTGACTCCTCGGCTCACGCTGTCGCTGGTGTTGGTGCCACTCTGGCCACCTGGCGATCCGCCGCCCGAGCTGTGGCTGGTGCCGCCGCCGGTCTGCCGCCCCTCGTTCTCGCTCACGTTCTGCCGGTAGGTGACGGCCTTCCCGATCATGGTGGCCGCCCATTCGGCCGTCCTGGCGTCGGGCTGCGCGTGGAAGAACTTGGTGGCGAGGTTGCCGAGGATCGTGTCCGCGATGTTCTCCGAACCCTGCCCGAGCTTGGCGTAAATGCCCGGAAGGTTCTGCGTCATATAGACATTCAGCGCCCGGCACTCCCGCGACATGGACGTGAAATCCTTGTCGGTCTCGGCGAGGAAGGTGTGGCACTCGTCGGCGACACAGAAGGCCGCGCGCATCGCGTCGTGCTTCATTCGGCGCTGCATCGCCCGCTGCCACATCGTCTTGACGATATGCTGGGCGAAGATGCCCTCCTTGCCCCACTCGTGGGCCGAGAGGTCGAGGACGATCAGGGCGCCGGCCTCGTAGGTCATCTCCGGCACGAAGGTCGAGCCCGTCGTGAAGAGCTGGCGAAGCGCGCCGGTCAGGAAAGGGTCGAGCTTGCCGGTCAGCGTCTTCACGATGTTGGCCGCCGTCTTCTGGTCGGCCGCCATCATGTCGCTCTCGCTCGTCCAGTACGTCCAGACCGGCTCGAACTCCTCGGCCGGGATCGGCGCGAAGCCGTCACGCTCGGCGAGCTTGATGGTGCGCGCCCAGAATGAGCGGTCGATCCATCCTGTTTCCGGGTTCAGGTGCTCGGCCTTGGTGGGTCGCTCGTTCACGAAGCGCACCAGCTCCGGCAGGGTGATCCGGCCGTAAGCCGCCCACAGGGGCGCCAGGCTGTTCGAGAGGAGCTGGCGGGTCGAGGTCTGCCAGAATTGCTGGTCGCCTCCCCCGCCGCCGCTGTCGTAGCGGCCCTCGGCGGCGTTCAGGATGTCGAGGAGGACGTTGACCGCCTCGTAGGTGCTGCCGCGCCCGACCGTCATCTGGTAATCGAGGAAGTTGAAGCGGTGGGCGAGGCTCTTGTCCATGACGATCAGAGAGGCCGTGCGGCCGGTCTCGGCGGCGTAGCGCCGCCAGCGGTCGGCCTCGTTGACCGTGGCACAGCACACGATGCCGCCGAAGCCGGCCTTGAGGTAGGCTTTCGCGACGGCTGACCCGCTCCCCGAGGTCTTCCCCGACCCGACGCCGCCGGTGATGAAGGTGCCCTCGCAGGCGTGGCGGAGCGTCCAGACATCCGCTTCCGAAAACATCAGCAGCGGCGTGTCGAGGTCTGACACATAGCCGGTCGAGCCGGGCGGATCGCCGGCTTGTGCGGCAGGCGAAACGTCCCGATACTGCGTCATCTCAGGCTCGAACGCGGGGCCACCCATGGCCGCGAGAGACGACAAGTCCACACGGGACGCCGGGGCCGCGCAAGCCCCGGAAACGCTGCGCCAGCGTTTCCTCGACTACGTGATGGACGACAAACGCCTGCCGTCGATCGGCCGCGAGCTGGCCTATGCGGTCACGGATATTCGGCAGAAGGTGGTCGAGGAGGCGACTTACGGCCGGGTAGTGACGCCGGATCGTCTGCCGGGTGACGTGTACGGCCGCGCGGAAGCGGATGACAAAGGCGACCCGCTCGGGCGATCGGCGGCGGCCGATCCGTTCCGGGATCGATGCCGGCAGGCCTATGAGAGCCGCCAGCAAGACGGGGCTGAGCGGGGCGACCGTGGGCTGGATCGGTGACGCGCTAGCCTCACTCTCTCGGCCGCAACGGCTGGCCCTCGCCGGCCTGTTGGTGGCCGCCTTGGCTTGGCATCTCCTTCTGCCAGCCTTCTTCTATCGAAACAGTGCCGTGTGGGTTGAAGGGCCGTTGCCGGCGCTGATCGGCGCGGCGATCGGGCTGTGGCTCGTCCGAACCGAGCCGCCATGGGTGCAGGCCCTCGCCGGCTGCGCCGGCGCCGTGCTGGCGAGCCTGGCCGCCCTCCTCGTCTTCGGGCTAGTGCTGTTCGGCCCCTGGGACACCGTGCTGGGGTTCTACGCGCTGGCCCGCAACGGCCTTCGCCTGCCGTTCGTCGCCCTGCCGGCCGCGATTGGGTCGCCTTACGGGCTTTATGTCTTCTGGATGAGCGTGAAGACGCTCCTGCTCTGGGGAGCCATCGCCTTCGCCGTCGTCGCGGTGCGCCAGCGCGGCGGGAGCCTGGGCGAGCTGTGGGCCGGCCTCAGCGATCGGCGGGTGATGTCGGCCGACATGCGGAAGCGCAGCCGGGAATACAGCAAGCTCTACGCGGACGCAGTGCGGGCCGGCCAGGCGCCCCCTGCCCCGCCGCCCGGCTTCGGAAGCCAGGTCGGTGGCGGCGTCGCCGGGTATGCGCGGCTGTCCTATTGGGGGCTGAGGATCGCCCTCGCCCTGGTCGGAGCCGCCGGGCTCTACGCGGCGATCGGCCAGGCGCTGACCGGCTATGATGGCAGCGACCCATCATACATCTTGGCGTTCGTGAAAAATGGCCAGGGTAACGGTGCGTCACTTAGCAGCTTACTGCCAGGTTTGTCAGATGATGCGGCGGCGACTACGCAAAACGACAAGGGACAGACATTTGAGCCTGTGTTCAGGGAGGGGTCTGGCAACCAGAGCTCCCCGATGCTCACTCCTCATAGCCCACCGCCCACCGATCGCAG
>JASSZB010140097.1:0-22119 GCA_031763765.1 Psittacara erythrogenys
TCATAAAATTAAACTCATCCTCTCCAGAGCAGATTTGTTGTTCTGCTCCATGGAAGTCAATGGAATTTTTAGATATGCTTCAACAAGACCAGATTTCAGCCCTTTGCCAGACATCAACATCAGAGAGAACAAAGGATGCCTTTTAAAGGCGATGTTTTACTTATGAATGTTTCAGAATATGAACGTTTATAAGGCAGAGCGTGAGGGACCGGGACCACCACAAATAACACTTGACTTTCCAAGGAAGTGATTCTACCACTGTCGCAAGGGCACACTCCCAAAACGTTGTCAGATCCCTTTGGCAATTCTGACCAACGCTGCTCGGCTAGTCCCTGATAACCAGAGACTAGGTAGAACTCCGAGCAATTAGGAATGACACGTCGGACGACACTCAGAGCGTCGGGTATTCGCGCGCGTTGGTCTACGCCGACGTGTTTCGGGAATACCCCGAACCGCAAGCGCAACCCGAGGAGTGCGAGAGAGAAGACGAGACGAGTAGATTCGTACAAAGACAATATCCCATGTTGCATATGAAACTGAACGCGGCGCAACACCCGGACCTGGTAGACGTGCGGTACGCGGACCACGATTGCGTCCTGTGTAAGCGACTAGACAGAAATACGCAGGACGCCCTGAGCGTACTGAGGCCCAACGAAGTGCGGCCGTATCTCGCGCTACACGGACACGAGTACACGGACGAACAAGTCAACGTGCACCTAACGCACAGCGTCACGACCGACGACAAGGTCGTAGGCGTTCTCCAAAACATGGCGGTCCATTTAATAGGCAGGTCGTACGCCCTCGCGAACGCTTCGTCCACGCGTATCATGAACCGCGTGACGACGCACATGGGCAGAGCTTTGTTCGTACCGGACCCGGACGTCGCGAAGGTTCACAACGACGCGGTGAAACAATTCGTGTGCCTCGCTTCCACGTGCCAGGCGTTACTCAAACACAAGCCTGCCGAGGACAGCGCGCATTCGCTGTTGTGACTCTATTAAAACGACTATAATAAACAATATACGACGTACATCACCCGCTGCGGAACGCATCATGATAGGGTCGATGTTCGCGATCGCGACGGCGTACAGTCTCGCTCACGCGGCACCCGCGCTACGAGACGGTCAGACTCCGTACGGACACGCTCCGTACGCGTGGATATCCACGCAGAAATGCGATCACGACGCGAGCGAATGGTGTTTCGGTACGAGCCAAACGGGTTTCGCCTTAACCACAGACACTACGACCGAAAGCGACGTGTGTACGCATTACTGTCCGGACGGGATATACGCTCAGTGGAAACGAACGAAGAACGCGATGGTCACAGAAAACGCGATGTTAGGAGCGTACGTGCGCAGATTGGACAAGAACTCTTGTATCCGCATACCCGGCGGATTCCCGTGCTCGGACCGCGTCGTGTCTAACATGCCGCTCAACAACGTCTCCATAATGCTTCACGCGACTAAGGCGAACAGAGAGTATTTCTTCGGCTCGGATACCGCCGCCGACTGCGGCTCGGATCCTCAATGCGCCACGTACAAGTTGTTACGGCGTATGTTGTACGCTTCGCCCGAGAGCCGTACGTGGCCCGACACGGACGACATTCTCACCATCCGAAACTCTCCGTACGCCTGCATTCTGTCGTACATAGGGGTCGGGGACAGCGAGTCGTTGGGTTTGTGTTACGCGCAGCTAGGAGACAACTGTTTCCATAACGCAGGCAATCGATTTTGCGTCAGCGGGACCGACATGCCTACCGGCATCACGAACGCGGACACCGAAGCGTCGGCTCCCATCGCGATTTGCGAACTGTCGAGTTCGAGAGAGTACGCCGACAGAGACGTTTCGAGCGTACCAACAGCGAACAAGGTCAGAGATTTCATCGCTCCGTCCGCGTGCGACGCGACGGTCATCCCCGTCGAATTATCTATCGACTCAAACGCGAGACTCTCGATCGACGTGGACGTGAAGCTGTTTCATACGGTTAGCGAACTGGGACACGTGATAACGAGGATCAACTTGAGCGCCATCGCACACGCGTCCGTTGCGGACGACGTGTCCGAGTTAGCCAAGTTTATCGCAAACATCATGACGTCCACGTACTCGAGCGCGGTAATGTTAGACGCGAGCGACTGGGACGACACCGTTTCTAGTCGAACGTATAACCTCACCAGTATCGCATCGGCGCTGAGTTCGAAACTGAACGCGTTGCGTATACGAAAAATATTCTTGAGACTACCTAGGTCGCACAGAACTCTATACGGCACGAATCTTGCGAGACTCGACAAAATCAACGCGTTCGTTTCTCCCAAGGGCACGGTCGATATGAACAAGAAGAATTATTGTCAAAACACATGGACCACAGAGTACAAGTCGCAAGACGGGCTCGTGCCGTACTTGCTCGCGGTACTGAGAAAGGGGGTTCGTGCGAACAGGTTGATCTTCACACTCGCGCTAACAGGCGGAATAAAAATAACAGGGCTCGAGCAGCGGTCTCGTACGCCGGCTGCCGAGATCGTCAGCGAACTCTCGTTAGCCGAAATGGAAACCAACACAGTGTTGAAGTGCGAAGAAGACCTGACCACCAAGTGTTGTACAGGTTCGAGCGTCGCGGTTTGGAGTCGATCCGTGCTGGTTAACGTCACCGTAACGTCAACGTCTTTCGAAACGTTGAAACGTTTTCCTGAACTGATCGCCGTCGCGTTCGGGATCAACCAGTTCGCGATCTCGCCCGTCGACTCCGACTTCAAGCGCGGTATCAGGAGCAACACGCCCGCGATCTTAGGTGTAACGTCTGCCGTGCACAGACTTCGCGATTGGAAGAAACAAGAGAACGCCGCGGATCTGACGGTCACCGCGAACCGCGTGCGTAAAAGAGGCAAGCGATCCGCGATCTCGGACGCCGACGACGTGGTCGAACTGTCTCCTTTAGACCCTAGCCCTTCCGTCGGTGCGCAGCACAAGGACCCGTCTTCCGGGTCTACGAATTGTCTCGATCCGCAATACGCCGTGGGGTTGAACAACCGTATCGTGTGCCCGGGTCTCATAGCCGTTTACGGAGCGCTCGGATTGTTCAAAGAGCCGTACAAGGAAATGCACAGCACCAGTTACGATAACATCTACGCGGCCAACGTGTATAACCTGGAATCATGTACGCCCGGAACCCCCGGCGAGAAAGCACGCGTGTCCGAGAGACAACCTCAGATCGCCATAAACGTGAACACCATGGTCAACACAACGGACAGTAACCATTACATGATAGGTATCTTGGACAGTAAGACGATCGTCGAGTACGTACCGGTCGTGAGCAAAGTATGCGAGACGTACAACGTCGGAGACACGGAGCTTAACATGAACCTGATCGAGGTGGACGACGGTTACGTCGTAAACGAAGCGCCGGTTATCGAAGCCGAGCACGGGGTGATAATCAAACCCGTGGACGCTTTGTATTTCGTCTCGAACTTTACACCGGGCGTGGACTACATTAACATGAACGTGCAGTGCGTCAACTACGACGTGGGTGCGCTGCAGCCGTGTCTGATAGCTATATGCGGCGGCGACAGCAGTTGCAGAAAGGACTACGGACGGCTGTGTAACTCGGCTCACGAGATCGTGAACGACGCGCGCCGAGCCGGCGAGATCATGAGAGACGGCATAAGAGAACTCGCCGTTCAAGAGCGTAAAGCTCGCATGTACGAAATCCCGGACAACGCGCCGTTTCCGTGGTTAGACCGACCACCGAGTCGTACCAATCGCAAAAAACGCTTCGCGAGCCTAGCAGTGGCTTCGACAGCTCTGGCGTTGGGTTATCACGTGTCTCGCCGCGTCGACGCGCTCGAAAGTCAGATGGACGCGTTGAAAAACTCGTACACCACAGTCTCGAATATGTTAGTCGAGGTCAGCAAAAAGCTAGATACGAAAATCTCGATGGTCAACGGTAGGATAGACGAACAAGAGCGTAGCATGCGCAAGAGCAACGCGATGGTAAACAGTAATTTTGCACTTTTACGCGACGCGATCCTGAGAAACACAGAGGCCGCCTTGTTGGACACCAACGTCAAATTCTCCGTGATGGCGAGCTATCAAATGTGGTACGCTCAAATGCAAAGCGTAACGCATCAGATGATGCAAGCGGCGATGCACGTCAAGTTTATGGCCAGAGGCGTCGAGAACTGCCTTCGACAAATAGCCGCGAAACGTTCGGGTAGCTGCCCTAGCGGCATGCGAATCATGCAAGAACATCCGGGTCTGTCGGACTTCCCCACGGTCGGAGCGGCTTTGTACAAAGACAGAAAACTGTTCATAGTGCACTCGGTTCCTAACACGGTGGAACAGACCGCGGTCAGAGGACTGATACCCATGCCGAACGTGAGCACGGACGGAGTGCCGTGTTGGCCGGATTACAACGTGTGGCTGATCAACGGACAGTTCTACGAGCCGTCCGAATGTTTCGGAAAATACTGTTACAAGCCCGAGCCGCACGAGAGGTACATACGGTGTCGCCGCAACTCGGCCGAGTGTAAAACCGTATGCGCACCGTGTTATCGCGGCATCTGTTACAACAACAACAAAATCACTTGGATGCAAGGCACGGCGACGGTCGAGATCGAGTCGCCTCCGTTGAGACCGTTTTCTAAGCCTCACATATCCGAGGGTCCGATTTCTTTCGCGGACCTGATAAAGAACGCGATCCCGGGCGTGGAAGAAGTCGAGGTGATAAAGGCTATCAACACGAGCGTCCGCTTGATCGACGTGCACGAAGACCTAGAAAATATAACGCGAACCGTACACGAGTTCGACAGACTGTACGAACAGATGTCTAATGACAGAGTCACGTTCGGAGGTTGGCTGTCCGGGTTCGCTAGCGACGCTGCTCTATGGACGTCCGTGGCCATACTCATGTCGTGGTGCACCGGTTTGTCGGCGGGTATCGCCTACATGTTTTTCTGCGGCGGCGGCGGCGGCGGATCGGGACCAAACGTCGTCCGGTCCGGACGAGGTTACAAGTCAATGAAAAGATTATGACGATACGATGGACTGATTTGAAAGACAGTGTACAATAAAGACAAATTAATTTCATCATGGATTTCACGTGTGTTCATTTTGTACATCGAGATGCTTTTCGCATACACGTACGCGTAACTGTTTTGGTGATTAGAATGTGTTTTATTCAACCTTCATCTAGACAGATAAGTCACAACGAGCCAAGAAGACAGATGTACAAGCACGCACAAACGTTTAGTGATACGAATGTGTTTTATTCAACCTTCGTCCAGACGGATGTCACAAGGAGCCAAGAAGACAGATGTACAAGCACGCACAAACGTTTAGTGATAGGAATGTATTTTATTCAACCTTCGTCCACACAGATAAGTCACAACGAGCCTAGAAGACACATGTACAAGTGAGACGGTGTGACGACCGTGTTGTCAGTCAAACCACTTTCGGATCACAGAGTAGGGCACTGTACAATGTCGTGTGTATTTTCAGCAGACGTTACAATGCATCGTATTCGAAGAACAATGACACAAACACAAGTGTCCGTCCCAGACGCATAGGTTGTTTACCGCGACAAAACAGGTCGGGGTTAACATAACTAATATACCTTTTGTACATCGACACGGTCTCCAGTAACGTATAAGAATGAACACACATATATCATTATTGTATAAAACTAATGTTATTTATACAGTACGGACCGGCGTACGTATACACAGATAGTAAAACAGCGTCTGACGACATACAACACGATGCAAACCAATGTGTCGTACACCCCCGAGAACACAGAGTACATGGTGCTAAGGACCAGCGACCAACCCGTGCCGCTCCAGGACATTATGGCCTACGCACGAAGCGAGTGTCGCGACTTTCGGTACACGCATCTTGTGTACGTGGACACGGTCCAGGTGCCCGCATCAGTGACGAGACGAGAAGGCGAGATGAAAACCGTCTACGTGAAGTACCTGAACTACGTTGTGAGTCGCGAACTCGACAACCGTCCCACGCTGCGTCCGCGCGTGTTATGCATCTCGACCACGTACGTGCCGCGACCGCTGATGAAGGCGAGCGGATCGGACCTAACTTTAATCGAAGTGTTTTTCAACTGTTTCGACCGAGTATACATTTTCGACGCGGCGGCAACGTGCGATTCGCGACACCTAGAAAGCTATACGACGCGCGTACCCGAGACTTATAGAACTGAGTTTCTCGCGTTGGAGAAGTACGTACCGGTAAACGAGCCGTTTCACGTCTACGGCATTTGCGTGGAAGACGGATACGACGAGCGGAGAAGGGCTAACGTTTGTTCGATCTACGTTTGTTCGTCGACAAACCCGTCGACAAAAACGACGAGCCACGTTGTACACGTAACGCCATGGCAACGCGATATAAGCATCGCCATGATCCGCACGGAGAAACGCGCGGAACTGTACGATCTCACGAAATGTCCCTATTGCGAGTACACGGTGAACCATCTCCCGTTCGCGTACACGCTCGTACACACCTTTCCTTCTTTACGGTGTGTACGAACGCACGAGAAAATAAAGAAAATGTTGGTCAAGTTCTTCACAGACAAACAAGCGTTTATCTCACAGTGAATGCAGAATAAAGACAAGAAACAAACACCTTTCAGTTATCGTGTGTGTTTTATTTCATAGCATGTTACACAGCGATTATCAAAACGAGCAACGTCAGAATCCGATTCCGACAAATGTAATCGCCGTCGGAATGCAGATTGTGATCAACGATCCAACCGTGTGAAATGCTGCGTTCGATAGGAACGGACGCGTTCCACGCGTTAGATTCAGCTTAACCGTGAAAGGCACGGTTCTCACAGTACTGCTACGCGTTACATTCTCGGTTTCCGTGTGCTCTGCGATGGTCTTGAGTACATCGGGCTCTGCCGTGGTGAAGGTGTCGTTCGCGTCGTCCTCGGTATACATCTCCGGTTCGATGGAAGCGAGTTCACCGTCGTACTCGTTATCGATACGGCTCGTCTCAGATGACACTTTAGCAGGCTTCACGGTAACAGTCACGGTCTCTACGTAGACGTTAACCTCGGTGGTACCCACGCTGGCTGTCTTCACGGTATCTGAAACAAAGGATGTTGACGTGTATAACCCGCAAATGTATAGATACAACGCCAGCGTCAACGTGTGAAACGAAAGCGTATACGATACATACGTACCTCCTGCGATTGTAGCCATCACAAATCCCAACGTAAACAAAAACCGAGTTCGTTCCATCGTGATAAGCGTTGTTGCACCTAGAAGTTAAAACACGTTCCTTTCCAGAAAGCCTTCGGGATCAAAGCTCCAATACTGCTCACGATTCGTACAGGTCCGTTTATATAGCTACATAGCGCGCACCTGAGCTCGGTGAAAGTGCACGAACTAGACAGAAATGCTGCGTTCAGTCAGTCAATCGGTGTCTCAGACGTTATCGCATAGAGAGCCGTGTTAGGGACTGAACGTGGTGAGCGTACTGGACTCGAGCGAAGGGGGGGGGGGAGGATGGGGTCGGTGATGTTGCGTTCGGTCAGTCGGATCGCGAACGTTGGAGTGTGTTCGAAAGAAAAAGATATCACACGTAACAAAAGAGCGTCACGATAAAACGCTGAGTCGGACGGATGGCGTGCGGATGTACCGAGAAGTACGTTGAATATAGAGACCGACCATCGAGCGATAGACCGGGGGTCGGACAGTTGGTGCGCAATACGACGGTCGGAAACCAATAGCGTTCACGGCGAGCGAGTTGGTCTCGCTCGAAACGTAATATATGCCTCGACGTGGTGTGTCAGCATTACACTCAGCGTTCGACGCGACCGGTGGTGACACACGGACCTGACTATCTCGCACACGTTGGAGAACCGGCAGCGTATCGCGCTCACGACTACCACTATGACGAGTCTCCAGTTCACGGTCACGGACCGACCGCCGTGGTATACGACTCACAAACACCCGGAAACGTTCACGTGCAACGATACGAAAGGACTCTTTCAAGCCGTCTACGATTTAATGCTGGACATGAGGGAGTACGTGGACGCGGCGAACAAGTTCAAACCACGTAACGTGCTGAGAATGATAAGGGACAAAGTGATCGCAGAAAGCTCCAAGTTGATTCAGAAACCTTCACAGCCCTTAGTCATGGCCCTGATGGACCTGATCGACCTACAAGGCTCAGTCGACTCGGATCGACGGTGCGACAGAGCTGGAATGCGGCAACTGATGTTATCGCACAAAAACTTCACTTTGTACTACATGGCGGAGAAGCAATTGGCCGGAGACGCAAGACACAAGACTGCTGTCAAACGCCTTCCTGTCGTTACGTACTTTCACCAATTCCACAACCTACGTTTTCACGATAAATCTAGATCGCTACTGGGCACGTACGTGGTCAACATGACAACCGGACCAACGGCGTACTTCATGCAAGAGGTGTTGTACGTCCCCGGACCCAAGAGTCTCGAGCTGCTCAAAGCCATCGTGGGAAGCAACGTCGAGTTCTGGGACATTTCGCTAGAAGCCCCGACGCATCCCGACGCCTTGACACCTGCTTTCCAATACGTAAAGCCGGTCGACATCTTCCGACACGTGAAGCCTAACAAAACGGTGGAACGAGGTGTAGAAGAAGCACCGTCTACGTCCTTCGCACAGTCTACCCGAGACCCGCAAATTATGTGTTGTGTTCACGATGCGTTCTCGATCAACGTCAACGCGAGCAGACGAGTGGGAAGCGTGGACTGTTTCGACTGTGAAAAGATACGTCCAAACTTGAGTCGTTTCCTGTGCGAGGACGGCGTTAGCAAAACCGTCTACGTTCGACGAGCCAGCAAGAAGGATCAGGGGATCAAAAAGAATCTGATCCCCGTCGTACGCGTACGCAACGATCAAGCGAAGAAATCAGTGTTGTACGTGTCCACGACAGCAAGGTTCTGCAGAGCCTTGAGCTTCTCTTCTGAAAAAGGCAACGGTACACTACTGGATTGCTGCCACAAAGCCCTGCGAGAACTGGGCTCGAGAAAAACTTTTCTGCTCGAACCCGAAGTGCATCAGGACATACAACTTCCTGTGATAACAGCGTTTGTGAAACGCGTCTGCAAAGAAAGTCACAATCGATGGTGCGTGTACGCCCCTACGTACTTCGAGAGTCTAAACCACGTTCCGTACATGAGCGAAGTTATCGATTTGGGTATACAGTTTATGGAGAACAAGATCCCAAACGCTTTCGTGGTGGCCGAGCTCCTGTACTGCTCGCACGACAAGTTAGAAACGTACAAAAAATTCCTCAATCGGTATTCGTCCGACGAACAGTTTCGAGACCGGGTTAACGTATCCGCCGCGTGTAACGTACACAAGGAAATTAACACGACGTGGCACCGCCTTCTCGAATACGCGACCGAGTACCTAGAGAAAAAGTACGAGAACGCAGAAGACAAAACGGCGATATTGAACGAGCTCAAGAGCGCCGACGCGTCTAACGCGGCCAACGTTCAGAGAAAATGGCAAAGTTTGGTGAAACACGAGACCGGCGCAAAGCACGACAAGAACCTATCGCGCCTGTACGATAACATGAAGGTGATGTTTCACAATCTTCGCGTGTACTACAGCAAATTGACCAGATTGACTAAAGCGAACTGCGATATCAAACAGCTGCAGCAGCAGCAGCAGCGCAAAGGCAACGGCGGTCACATGACGATACCCGATCAAGTTCCGTTGTCGTCGTGGATAAAAAACCTGAATGTCTTACTGACGACTTCGGCGTGGCTACATTCGAGTCGTTTACGCAGAGAGCTCGTGTGCGACGTTCTGGGGTTGGATAAAGACTTAACCCGGAGTCTCACGGAAGTATTGGAACAGTGGGTCGTACCGACCGTTACCACAGTCGAGAGATTGAAATCTCTAATGTGCCCTTTGGATAGACTGAGCAATACACTCATCGGTTACCTAGAACGAACATCGCTAGATCGATGGGTATGTCGCGCTGAACTAGCTCTCGGGTTTAAGCGCGACGAGTTAAACCGGGCGCATTCCAGCACGGACGACGTGGAGAGCGATTGTTTGTTGGACAACGAAGCGCGAGAGATGTCTGACACGGAAGAGCGCGACTCGTTCGTTCCTCCCGAGGACAAACCATTGGGCAAAAACCTTTCCGATACAGAGTATCGTGACGAAAACGAACGTATGGACGAATACGATACAAGCGACGATTTCATAAACGACGAGTACGTAGACGACCGGTACAGCGGAGACAGCGAAGCTTCGTTCGAGCCGGTTGTTCGAACGAAAAAACGCGGTCGCAAGTTGCAAGGCGACAGCGACGCGGACAGTGTCGACGAGTACGCGTCGTTTACATGTAAACGACGCCGTAAGCGCGCTAGACTCGTTTCAGATGACGACGACGACGAGCCGAGCGTCGCGAAGCGTGTGACGTTCTCAAACGAACAAGGTTCGAGTACGAGCGATTCCGCGCGCAAGCACAAGAAACGAAAATCTAAGGACCGAAACAGAGATAAAAAATCTACAGAATCTCGGTCTCGTGACAAAAAGGCTCCGACTTGTGATACTACGGCGAAAGAGGGCGCGTCCTCCGCCGACTACAAAAACATAAAAGATCCAGCCGAATCGCCGAAGAAACACACGAACGAACGAACGAACGCTTCTCCTAAGAGTTCGGCATCAGCGCAAACGCGTGAGGAATACGCCCACTGTAAAGGAACGTTCGGTTCGTCTAAATCTCCACCTGCGATTCCCAGCCCAGACAAAGACTGTAGTCTAAGTTTACTTAAACTCGCTTCTTCGAAGGGCTCTCTCTCACCCAACGTAGCAGCCTCGTCACCGGACGAGACTCGCGCTAGTCCATTACCCAAGAGCTCGTCACCGAGATCAGCGATATCCATCTGTCCAGATCTAAGTGATTTCGACGCTTGCGATAGCGACGAATCCACGAGCTCGCTCATCGGAGACTTTAACGTGTCCATGTGAGATGGACAAACGCACGCAACGTGTTCGAAACGATCAGCTTGTGAAGTACTTGGAGACTCTCGCCGATGAGATCGTCTTTCAGAATCGTCCTTCTGACTCTAATACACGAGAAGCGCTTCAGGATCATGCGTCGCGCAAAGCCGCACCTGATACGACACTTACAAACAAACCGCACCAAACCGCTTTGTAGATGTTTCGTACATGTTGTGTGTATACTTGCATACTATGATAATGCTCACAGTGTATGTATTGTGTGTAATGGCCATCGTTAATCAAAAGTGCTATGCAAATAAAAATACAACGGTGAACACAGTGTGGCTTCTTGTATTTCTTGTGCATCTTTTATTGTGTTTTTGTACAGCATTGGGAGTTTCATGAGAGGCCGGTGCGCATCAAAAAGATACAAGCGTCCAAGCAGAGACGAGGGTGTCGACGTGCGCAAGACTGGTGTTTATTCACACACGACGTATCGTCGTTAAACGAAAGCGCTATGCAAATAAAAATACAACGGTAAACACAGTGTGGTTTCTTGTACGTGCATGGTTCATTGTGGGGTTGTTATATTATACAGCATTGGGGAGTTTCATGAGAGGCCGACGCGCTGTGGCAAAATATACGAACGAAGCGCGGTGGTCGGTCGCCCGACCAAAGCGAGAGACGGTTACAGTTTTTCACTTAACGTCGCAAAAGCCGAAGCGCGGAGGTCGTCTGGTCGAACTAAAACTAGACAAGGAGAGAGTTTTCACTTAACGTCGAAAAAGCCGAAGCGCCGAGTTCGGTCGGTCGAACTAAAACTAGACGAGGCGAGAGTTTTCACTTAACGTTGGAAAAGCCGAAGCGCGGAGGTCGGTCGGTCGACCGAAGTGAGAAAGTCACACGCAACGTATCGTCGTTAACCAAAAATGGCTATACAAATAAAAAATGCAACGGTAAACACAGTGTGGCTTCTTGTGCGTGCATGGTTCATTGTGTTTTTGTACAACATGGCAGGTCCATGAGAGACCGATGCGCAGCAAAAGAAACAAGCGTCCAAGCGGAGACAAGTTTGTCCATGTGCGCACAACGGCGTTTATTCACACAAGAAAACGCAGACGCTTACAATGCGTTCACAATGTTTCATCGTTGACCAAAAGTGCTATACAAATAAAAATGCAATGGTAAACACAGTGTGGCTTCTTGTACGTGCATGGTTCATTGTGGGTTTTCTTTTGTACAGCATTGGGAGTTTCATGAGAGGCCGATGCGCAGCAAATGAAACAAGCGTCCAAGCGGAGACGAGTTTGTCCATGTGCGCACAACGGCGTTTATTCACACACAAAAACGCAGACGCTTACACTGCGTTCACAATGTTTCATCGTTGACCAAAAGTGCTGTATAAATAAAAAATACAATGGTAACACAGTGTGGTTTCTTGTACGTGCATTTTTATTGTGTTTTTGTACAGAATGACAGTTCCGCGAGAGACAGATGCGTAACAAAATAAACAATCGTCCAAGCGGAGACAAGGTGTGTCCATGTGCGCACAACGGCGTTTATTCACACACGAAAACGCAGACGCTTCCAAAGCGTTCACAATGTACATTTTTACAACAAGCACATTGTGTCTTTGCGAACAAAATATAATACACAGCAAAAGACGCATACCAAAACGTTCACGGTACAACGTTACGTTGCCGATAAAACAGCATATAGACAACCTCGTCGTTTTCGCTGTGTGCACCGTGCGTACTGTAAACGTGAGACCAACTGCATGGACTCGCACGGCCGTCGTCTGTCGAAAACCATTCACGCTTCCGTTTCACGTACGCTTTGAAAGAGCCAGAGTGAGCGGGTCCTGTGTGCGTTATGATCGCGTAAAGTTCATACGTCGCACAGATTCGTACACCCCCGGAACATTCGGTGTTCAATATGAGCGTTTCATCAAACGTGACGCTTTTGATAATCTTGTGTAAAGTCGAGTTCGTATTGGTATCGTTTAAGTCTAACGACTCGCCCACCACTCTCGTCAAGTTTACGCTTAACATCTGCGGAAACCCACACACGCTTTCGGTTACGAACAGTGTACCTCCGTCGTCTTGAAACGTGCGTCCTTTACACTCGTTCTCACACGGAACATCTTCTATGTTGTATCGTGTTACGAGTATTTCGTTCACAATGTCCTGCAACGACTTTGGTAGCTCACGCTCTGAGACGCATGCGGTAAACTTAGACCTTTGTTCATACGCTGTACGCATCGAACAGTGCATGCGATGTATTCCGCGATCGTATAACACGCGTGTGTCGATTGCCCACATTTTAATTACATCGCTTCTGCTACGTTCGGTGTCTTGATCACGAAGGGCATTTAGTACGTAGTCGAAGACGCTCTCCGGGCCTTCGCAAGTCTCGATCGGGTTGCCCACGTATTCCTCCAGAGCCTTAGCGAACGCGTCGACGTTAAGCGTGTCTTGACCGGAACCTTCTAATGTGTGAAACAGAGCGCGCAAAGCGCGTTCGACGGGACGCTGTGTTAACGGCGAAACCGTGTTTTGGCACCATTCGAGTAGCTCGTCCGTCGCGAAAAGAACGTTAACTACGCTGGTGATCGCAGAACGCACGTCGTTCTCAACGTCTGTCCTCGCGGCCATCGGGTTAACCTGTCCGATCACAGTAACGCTCCAACTACAAAAAGCTCAACACGTCTCGTGTTGTTCGTACGTGGTGTAAAACGAAACGTGTTCGTTTATATTTATCGTGTGCACACTCGTTAAGACCAGACAGTGTAGTACACTTCTGTACAGCGTACGATACACGTCTCACGTTTAAATCATGACAGACGAACCACGTGTAGAGAGAGGGTGAACAAACGAATACGAGACACACTACATCATAGGCAAACGTACACTTTATTGAAACAACAACAGTGGTAGATCACAACCGATGTTACACACTAGTCTACGGCAGAACAACATGTAGGCGAGGGTGAACAAACGAATACGACACACACTACATCATAGGCGAGCGTACACTTTATTGAACAACAACAGTGGTAGAACACAGCCGATGTTACGCACTAGTCTTTACGATGGAACAACACGTAGGCGATCTCCCCCGTTTCATCATCGGAGCCGTGCAGCGCACCAACCCGAGTCCAATCGACGGGACACGCTCTCGTATCGTCCACTAAGAACCAACACTCTTTACGTTTTACATAAGCCCTAAAATATCCTTGGTGGCAGGTACCCGTGTGCGTTATGAGCGCGTACAGCCGATACGTTCCGAAAAGTCGACCTTTGTTGCCGGCGTCACATTCGTTCCCTATAGTAAGAGACTCTTCGAACTTAACGCTCTTTGTTGTTTTCTTGAGCGTTACAATGCTCTTATCTGGATGGACGTCGTCTCGTCGTGATTCCCTTACAAGTCTTCTCAAAGTCACACACAGAATTTGCGGTAAACCGCAGACGCTTTCGGTAACCCGCGCACGATCACTGACGGCATACGGGTGACCGTTACTAGGTTCTACGCTTTTCTGTATTACGCTCCGAGACACGAAGTTGTCCAGGACACACTCCCGCAAAGACTTTTCGAACGGTGTAACGTCGAACGTGAACACGGCGTCGTACATCACGTTCGCGTTAGGACGGTCTAAATATTCGATCGTCCTACGTACGTCGATCGACCACATTCGGAGAACGTCGGTTCGATCCGTGTCAACGTCTTGAAAGTGCAGCGCGTGCACTATGTTGTTTATTAGACTCGCGGGATCTTCGTTCTTTTCGATCGGTCCACCGACGAACGTCTCTAAAGCTCGCTTGAGCGCATTCGTGTCAGGTGTCGGTACGGGCTCGGTGTGACCGTTCAGCTTCCGGAATATGCGGCACAGTGCGTTTTCGACCGAAGGTACGTCTAAACGATCTCGTTCGTCGTGCGAGAGTAACGCGTCGTTCGTATCGCGACACCATTCGACTAAATCTTTAGTCGCGAAGAGAACTTGCACGACGCTGCCGAAAGACGAACAGGAGCAGTCTTTCGAAACCTTATTCGCAGCAGTCGTATTTCGCGACCGATCGAGCGAGTCCAATACGTTTACCACGACAGCCACGGTCTGAGAATCGCTCTCCATCTTAGTATTCGTTCGCCTGGCACAGCGAAATACCCGAGAACAAGTCTTCTAAGCTGGAAACGCACCCGTGCGAATCCAACAAAACTAACACTATGGTTACGCGATGTTTGATCACGGTGCAATCCGGTACGGGACTATGTCTGACTCTGGAACAGACTCTGACGACGGTCACCCAGTCGGGTCGAGCGGTCAATGGGTCGTACAGGAACAACTGTTTGAATTTATAACCCTCGCGCTCCGCCTGGTACTTTGCAACGGTCTGAACTCCTACAAGAGCGCGCTTGTTCAACGTGACCTTGACGAGTCCTCGCGTGCAATCGATCGCTGACACGCTCATCATGTCCGGTCCTAACACTTTACTCTTCAATCGTAAAACCACGTTCCTTACGATCACGTCGAGTTTTCTTCCGTCTACGTTACAATGTTCGGGTGTCACCGTCGGTATGTCCTTTCCGCACACCAGCAGGTTAGCCTTGTGACGCGAAGCGTCGTGCGACTCGTCGACGCTCGTCCAGTTCGACGCGTCGCTCAGACATTCTCTGAACGTGTAATACGTATTCCGCATCGGAGACGATTGCGGACTTATGCGTTCAGGCACGAGCCCGGTGGATCGGCACAAGTTTTCTATCAGACGATCTAGAACTTCCTTGCTGCGCACAGGGGGTTCCACTGCGGCCAACGTGCGGCGTAGATCCGATTCGGGCAATTGACTAGCGATGGCTTCGTCGCACACGGTCACGATGTCGTTACAGTCTCGTCCGAACGTGGTACACGTCTTGACGAACTCGGTTTTCAGATACATGACGACGTCGACCGTCACGGCGTTTTCCATCGTAACCAGGTGTTGGGCCGACATAAACGTGGGGAGTACGTTCATCTCCGAGGCTCGTCTTAACGTTAGAAAAGCTTGCATCAGGAGCGCTTGCTTACTTCGCGTGTCGGGCAGCGTGCGCTCGACGAATTTTATCCCGTTCGCACGCTGCGCAAACTGAAACACGCACAGTTTGTTATTCGTTGAGAACGCGCACATGTCTTTGTGAGGGCCCGTGAACAGGGTGGGATGCGCCTCGGTGTATCTCAGAGATTGTTTGATCATGTTCTCCGCGAAAAGCGTTCGTAGTTCAGCATCCGTATCGTTTAGCATCACGACCACCACGTTACCCTCCCCTGCTGTTCTGCGACAATACACGGTACAGTCTATTCGATTATCGCACGCACGCAAACCTCGTTCCGCGGAGGCGTCCTCCGCGTCCGTTTGCGTCGCTACGTGCGCTCGTGTTACTTCATCGCGAGCGTTTTCTGTGGTGCCGTCCCTCGCGTCAGTCTGCGTCGCGACTTGCGCTCGCGTTGCTTCTTTGAGCGTCTCGTCGAACCCGTCGTTCCTCGAAGGCGTTATCTCTGGTGAGCTGCCACAGTTTAACGCACGGTCGAACGTGTCGATCGAGCGCGTTTCTCGAAACGCCTCGTTTCTCCGAGTGTCCGGCGTAGGTTTGTGTCTCGTAGGGATCGCGACGTTTCCTTCCGTGGATTGTAGGTTTACCGGCCTCGCGTTTCCTTCCGTGGATTGTAGGTTTACTGCGCTCGCGCGATGTATCTTAGGAGGCGCGTGTTCGTTTGTCAACGCGCTACTTTTTCGTTTGCTTTTCGTCTGGTGCCTGTGTAGCAACTCTTGACGTTTCGCTTCGTACCATTCGTACGGCTGTATGTAATTCGGTGCCAGGCGAAACATATCGAGTCCGTAAAACGTTTTGTCTCTCGGTTCGAGCACTTTGACCTTAGGGTTTTTTCGCGCAGCGGACTTAAGATCGTCGGACACGCAGTCGCTCGCCACGATCACGTCGGTAGAGCTAAACTCTCCCACGTTAAGGTTAGAAGGTACCGTGCGATTACGTACGGTCGCGTCCGTTACGTCGGCTCGCAAGCTCGCGTAGCGGTTCAAACTCAAGAGTTCTTTGGTCGTACGTCGTTCTTGGGGGAACAACGTTATGCACAGCGTGCTCATTTCCAGGAACTCGTCGTCGTTTAACGAACCTCGGATCGCGTTTAGGTGCGCGAGTATTTGCGCGTGCGTCGGTCGGTCTCTATACTTTTCGCATAACCTTTTAGCGTCGATCGATCGCATGTATCTAGTTTCGAACGTGACCGACGGGTTTTCGGGCTTGTATACGCCGATCAATTTCGACAGGTTCTCAGCGTAGGTTTTCCTACTGTATCCGGGCGTCGCCTTATCTCTGAACGGTATCATGGGCTGCTTCGCGTACAGTTCCCACATCACACAGTACCAGCTGAACACGTCTCCCGCCGTCGTGGAAATCATACACCATAACATTTCTGGTGCCATGTGTATCCTGTTGCCTCTGGGTTGATCCGGGGTCACGTAATTGCACGCGGTCCCAAAATCGCTGATCTTGAACGAGAACGGAAAGGGCGACCTGTCGGGTTCGTGGCACACCAGAATGTTACGGTTGGTCAAGTCGCGATGTTGAATCGATCGAGCGTGCATGTAATCCAGTCCTCGTAGCGTGTCTAGTTCTACCACGGGTCCGATCGACGCGTCGTCGAATCTAAACGTGAACTCGTGCAGACAACACATCGCGCGTTCCATTAAGATCACGGATCGTCCACCCAGTTGATATCGCGGCACGTCGCACCAGTACCCCGCGTACGTTCGTACGATGTTCGGGTGGCGCATAGAAACGCCTATCGCTATTTCTTCGAACTGGGTAGCCAAGTGAGTGTATCTGTAGAAGTCCTCCTCTATCGCATTATCGCTCCAGTCTAACGCGTCGGGAAAGAGGTTCATTTTGGCCACGAGCGTATCGGTCAACGCGACCGTGACTCCGAACCCTCCGTTTCCGATAACGTTATCAGCGAGAGTCATCACGTTTTCTAGATCCAGTTCACCCCCCGTGTCGCTCGATACATTTTGATACACGAGCCACGGACTCACACGATCCTGGCTTGGACACCGCGTTAAGTTCTCGTATCTCCGGTAGAAGTTATCGCACGGCACCACGTTTCGGCACGCGACCGTGCTATAGACAGAAGGTTTGAAGTCGTAAATGACCGGCTGCGCTTGTTGGCACTTCGGTGCGATGCGATCTTTCGTGCGCTGTGCGAAATTCTTAAACCTTGCAGCGTATCCCAGCGACTTGGCGTCTGTTATGACTTTCACGTACGACCATCTATCCGAGCCGTTCGCCCCGCGTTGTTTGTTTTGGCCGTACCTAAGAAGCAAAACGATCGAGTGGTACGTCTTCGCGTAGTGCGTCACATCGTTCGGCACGTACACGACTACACGTCGCACGTCGTCCGATATCGAAGGCGCGTCGTGTATGTCCATCGCGTACACGTCTTCTCTGCCGCTCTCGCGTATATATCTACTAAGCATATCGCGAGTGTCGTCTTGGCTGTACGTGCGCGCGAACGTCGCACGACACGCTCGCAACCAATCTCGCACGCCTTTCCAGTCGTCATACGGTAACGTTTTCACGTGAAACAATTTGAACCGTTCTACGAGATCCAACAGAATCTCGGCGTTACTCTTAACGTTGGCCATCGCGACCAAGGGCTCGCGCAGACTTCCGTAACGCGAGCCCGATATGTAAATATGACCACTCGCAAAGAGATTCGGCTCGTGGATAACGCTTCGGTCGCCCTGTTCGAAATTTTGATCATAGCGGGAGCTCCGGCTATAGGACTGCTAAAGGACACCACAGTAAAAGACGCCAAGGCTGTACAAAAAACTCTCACGTTGCTGCGCTGCATGTGGCGAGCCGCCGATACGTTGTTCGTACCTTCCGCGGATCTACATCAGCTGCACGCGATGCAATGCAAGTCTCACGACGTTGATCCGTACGACATCCCAGAGCACATCGCCAGCGATCGGCGAAAACTCGCCAGGTATTACATATACCTACTCTTTAGGTACACCGTCAGCGCTATGGACTGTACGAAAGCGACCATTTCGCGACTGTGGCGTTCGCAAGGGTTAAGATTAACTCCTTTCGCCCTACACGACATACCTATAGAGTGGCTCGACTCTCGCGCGTCCGTCCCGTATCCGTCGGCACCTCCCGTATGTTTGCCAGACGCGAACAAGAGCGGCTTTCCCAAAGCGCTCCCGTCGCATCCGTTCGAAGGTCCAGAGATAAGCACGTACGAGAACCGCGATCCTTACGCGAATCGACAACAGACCTCTTTTAATGTGCAACTGTACCCTTCTTTAGACCAGTATAAGCAACCTTGTCCACCTAACGAGTACTCGCAGCCGCCGCCTCGCTTCAACGAGATAGATCGCACGTGCCAAAGGATCACGGCGAACGTTAATTCTAAACACCCTGTTGCACCTGCGAGTTCGCAACCGAGGAAGGTAGCGAATACGCGCGCACGTAACACACGCGTTTACGATTCGACCTACGAAAGCGAGTAAACGACGTAGCATTTTCGACAAGTTACTGGGTTGCGTTGTCCATCGTGATCGCACGCCGACTGCCCGATGACATCCCTATCGACATAGTGTACCGACCATTACCACCCCCCCCCCACCCTATTCAACCGTTTTGTCACGACCGTGTCAGATAGGATAGAATTGAAAAACGAAAAACCTGTACAGCAGCCTCGAACGTCTTTGTAATGGATAGGAACGAGCCGGACGCGACGGATACGATATGCGCAGTCTGCTTTGAGCAGGTGAACAAGAAATACAAACGCAAGAATAACAAATTTGGAATACTACCCAACTGCAAACACTGCGTGTGTTTACGGTGCATCAAAGCGTGGAGAAAGGCGAACCTCGAATCGAGCGCTACTAGACGTTGTCCGGTTTGTCGCTCGCCTGTGGCGTTCTACATTCCGTCTCCGGTGTGGATCGCGAAGGACGAAGAGAAAGCCGTGCTCATACGCGACTACGAAAGGGTCATGAGCTCGATCCCGTGCAAGTACCACATGAACGGATGTTGCCGGTACGGAGACGACTGTCGCTATGGACACGACGTCGATTCTAACGCTGCGGGCTTTAACGTGACGCTGTGACAAAAAACAATTCGGGGGGGGTGTATGTTATTTCAAACGCTCGTTCCCGACCGACCACAGATGTGTTGTATCAGTCGACCGACCATAACTTGCAAACCGTTGACGCTCAGACCGACCATGCGTTCGTTCAAATCGCAGACGTCCGCATCTAGTTTTTACAATAAAAATAACATCACCGACGATAACTTGTAACCTTTACTGCTCCGACCGACCACGTGTTCGTTCCAATCGCAGACATTCGTATCTAGTTCCCAAAAGTGAAAAACATCACCGACCGACCTTAGCTTGCAACCGTTGCTGCTCCGACCAGCCTCTTGAACATGTATTTAAGAGGCTCTGCTTCACACCCCGGTCTATCAGTTACCGCGAAAGCTACTCGGCTCAATCGAACACATGCGCGTCGTGTAAGAATTCAAGAATCCAATTCGCGGAAAAATGAACGATATGATAGCATCCATGCGATGGCTGTCCGTGGATCAGTTATGTGAAAAGGGTGCACCTCTTGACCGCGTTTCATCTAAGTTCAAGAACTCAGACGACTACGACGTATCAACCGAAGACAACGAGAGTTCTCGGCCCGAGAACGTACAGAACGACTACGCATCCACGACCGACGCGGAAGGTCCCGTTTTTCGCGCGGAGCGATGCGACCGTAAAGTCGAAAACGAGGACGCTTACGACGGAGCCGTTCGCAGGAACATCGAACAGCTCGGTTTACCTTTACGCCGCACCACCGGGTCGGCTCGAGTGTGTCGCTCACGCAGCGACAACTCATCGCCTGCGGTCGACGTCTCCTTGGACGAGACGCGGGTTAGCGATTCTTCGGATGGTCACCTGGTACGCACGCTGCAGTTTGTCACGGACTGTATGAGGGCAAACGTTGGCTCGCCTGCAAACCGCGACAGAGCTCCACAACGACCGATCGGCAAAAGTTTGGGACGACGTCGTGAGGCACACGTGTCCGGGGGGGGCTCGACGCCAACTCGCCCGCCACGACGACCTGTCAGAGAACGCTTGGGACGGCGCGGCGAGGCTACGGCTCGCTCGCCACGACGACCTGTCAGAGAACGCTTGGGACGGCGGGGCGAAGCTCGGGCTCGCTCGCCACGACGACCTGTCAGAGAACGCTTGGGACGGCGAGACGAAACACCTGTGTCCGGGCGGGATACGACGCCGGCTCGCTCGCGACGACGACGACGACGATCACCGGTCACGGAACACGAGGGGTTACGCTACAACGACCATGAGAGTCACATGTCGCGCCTTGTACGCAAGGCGCCGAGTTGCTATGACCGCATGCTCGAAACGAAGAGCGAACGTGAACACGAAGCCAAGATGTCGCGTCCGATGTACACGTCTCCCACAAGTAACGGCACAACGCACGTTCCCCATACGTGCTCACAAAAGCAAGCGCATTACCAAAGCAAGCGCTACGGTAGCAAGCGAAAGTACAATAACGTGTACTGTAGAGGACGTTGTCTGTCATTGTAACAATGGTATGTGGATGTGTCTAAGGGACACGCGTGTGTTTGCCAGGGTCTATTCACGTTGTATTCTGAGAACACCTGTTTTGCTCTGTAACAATACATCTGTCGTTATATATATATGCTTGTAACCTGTATAATAAAATAAAGGTGTTTTGTACCCGTGTCCATACAGTTATTGTCATGTCCGTGTATCGTACTCGTGTTCATACAGTTGCAGTGATGTCGAACACCTACCGAACAGACGTAATGAGAAAACGACGCATAAGGTACAATGTTTTTATTTTATTCAAACAAACACACGTTAACATACAAAGATCGTAGAAAGAAACACACAAACCGAGGTACAACGTGTTATTGTAGCACGTACGTAATAAAATAAGCACAACACACGCAGAGTCACAACGGTCTAGTCTAACACATACGCACAGATCATATTACGTGCGATAACATATATACATATATATACATATATACTTGTAACCTGTATAATAAACTAAAGGTGTGTTGTACCAGT
>JASSZB010146674.1:0-20810 GCA_031763765.1 Psittacara erythrogenys
CGAAGACAACGCTGCACGAGACGTGCGAACGCCACGAGGCATTCATCGCCCGCGGCGTGGCCCAGCGTGTCGTTGATCGCCTTGAAGCCGTCGAGATCGATTGCCAACAGCGCAAACGGCTCGCCCGTGCGATGCGAGGCCGCGCACTCGTCCGCAAGACGCTGCAGCATCAGCCGACGGTTGGCGACGCCGGTGAGATCATCGAGCAAGGCGGCGGTAAGCAGCGACTCCAGGAGGCCCACGGTGGCCGCCGCCAACGCGTAGGGAAAGATAATGCGCAGCGTTTCCAGGTTGAATGGCACTTGCGGCAAGGCGAAAACGGGCAAGGCCGTGGGGAGCGCCCCGGCATCGCCCACGGTGCGCAACGGCAGCTTAAAGGCAACGGCGAGCACGGTCATCACCAGAATGGCGACCAGTGCGGAAGGCACCGCTTTGGTAAAGCGCGGCAACCCGTAAATAATGCCCAGACTGGCGACCAGCATGACATAGGTAATCCAGTTCGCGCCCGCGAACTGCGGCAACTGCGCCAGAAAAATCACAATAGCCAACCCGTTCACGAACCCCAGCATCACCGGGTGCGGCACGAGCGAGACGAACCGCCCCCATCGCAACGCTCCCACCGCGATCTGCACGAGCCCCATGAGCGCGACCGCGACGAAGAGAAACTCCGGCCCCTTCCCCGCCCGTTCGGCTTCCCGAAGGGCTGGTCCTGCTTCCGGCCCTCCTGCCTTTGGGCCGTCTTTTCCTCGGATGGCAGACCGCTCGTCGTTGGGCGCGCCGCGCCCTTCCCGGCCCGGACGGCGCGCTCCTTTCGGCGCAGACCCCGGTGCCCCTGACCTTTTTCGACGGCCTCGCCCACCGGATCCTCTTGCCCGCCGTGGCGGCGGATTGGACGGACGAGCGTCGCCGCGTCGTGATGCTCCACGAGCGGGCCCACATCGAGCGCGGCGACTGGTGGAGCCAGACCGCCGCCCGCGTCGTGGTCGCCCTGCAATGGATGAACCCCCTCGCCTGGTGGATGCTCCGGGGCATGCGGGACGCCGCCGAGGAGGCGGCCGACCAAGCCGCCCTCCAGCGCGGGGTGCCGCCTCAGACCTACGCCCGCGAACTTCTCGCCCTTTGCCTTGCCGGTCCCCGACCTTTAGGATCCCTTTCCATGACCCCTCCCTCCAATATCGGTCGTCGCGTCGTCGCCGTCCTGAACGGCCCCCGGCCCGCGCCCCGCTGGGCGATCGGCCTCGCCGCCCTCGTCCCGCTCGCCCTCGTCGTCCCCGCCGCTGCCTTGGGCCAATCCGAAGGGGTTCTCCAAACGACCGAGATTCGCCGCGAGGCGACGGGCGGTCAGTTCGGGGGACCCTCCAACGATTGGACCGCCGAGATTCCCGGATTGGGCAAGGCGCACTTGGAGTACGTCGTCGGCTGGTTTAAGGGAACGCCGCGCGCCTGGAAACCCAACGGTGAGCCGATCCCCTTGGAGGGACTGCCCATCGCGCCGGTGCCGCCTTCGCCGGAATACGTTCAAGACCCGAAGACGAAGCAACCGGTCAAATCGGGCCGCCTCGTCTCGGGCGAGCGGATGTTCGTGGTCCGGTTCGAGGATCCGACGGGCGTGATGGAAGCGGGAACCCGATCGGCCAACTCTCACCGGGGCCCGAGATTGGCAGTGTTTGGACGGGGTTCCTGGACCACGGACCCCGGCAAGCCGGGCGTCCGCTACACGGCGGGCTTCAAGGGCTATCCCGCGGGATTCGCCGGACTTTCAGGGCGACCGGTCGATCGGGATTCTATCGGCTTCGCGGTCGGCCCGGTCGATTCGAAGTCCATTTTCAAGTACGACGAGAAGGACGGCGCGACGATGGAAGTCCTCCCGGCATCCATCCCAGACTTTCAGCAGGACGGCTTTTCGTTCCAGGGCGCGAAGAAGCTGGAACTCATCGTGAAGATGAAGAAGGTCGGCGACGTGCTGAAAAGGCCCTGGCTCGTCGGCGTGGCGACGGGGAAGGACGGTCGGATCGACACCCAGTCGCCGACGCTGGAGTACGAGGGACCGAAGTCGTTCGCGGCTCCCTTCTACCGGTATTCGTTTCCCCGCCCCCGCGCCGACTATCGATCCATCGCGATTCTTGCGGGCGCGACCGGGACGACGGAGTTTGGGGACGTGGCGTTGATGCCGAAGGGGGTTAAGCCCTGAGCGTCGAGCCTTGAGCCTTAAGGGAGTACATCGGGTTCTCTCGAGACGAAGCGGAGCGCTCCTTTAGGGGACGCTTCGTTCGTGCTTTAAGAACGCCGCGGCATCGAAGCTTGAGGGTTCTCGTCCTGAACGCTCTCGACGCGGGAAGAAACGGGCTCGAGTCCTTCCGGGTCGGAAACCGTTGCTTCGGAAACGCTTGGGCTTTCTAACCTTCTCTCGAATTTCCGCTGCTCCCGAAGGGCGTAGATTCCCAGGACGATATAAACGATGGGACTCGCACATCGCCAAATCGGATAGACGTCCGCCGAACCTGAGAGTCCCCGGTAAAAGAGTTCGTGAAGGCTCCCCACAAGGCCCAGCCCACAGCCTAGCACTCCTAGCCGGAATTTTCGTCTGACTTCCAGATCGGCCTTTCCAACCGGCTTGAGCATCGCTAAGATTATAGTGCCCCCTTCCTCACGACCATGACGTCCCTCCTCCTCGCCGCCGCGTGGCTTCAGCAGAAGCCGGTCGATCCGCACGTCGTCCTGCGTATTGGATGGAAGTCTGAATTCTCGGACGTTTGGGGTGGGATCGGCGTGTTGATCGACCCTTCGGGAAGTAAGGTGGCGTTTCCAGGTTACGGAGGCGCCTTTAGGGAGGACATCATGTATCTCGGAAACAATCCCAAAACCGTTGAAGGATTAGACGGTTTGGCCAAACTGGGAGGCGGAGCCGTCACCAGGCTTTCCGCGACCGATCCGCAAGGAATGTCCTTCTCGATCTGGCTGGCTGGCCGCCCGTTCGAAGCGTTTCTGGGGCGATCCGGAGGGTTTGCCGGACGAAACGCAACGTATACGGGACGATCCGGAGCGTTGGCGTTTTCGATCGGCAAACGTTGGCCCGCCCAGCATCCTTCGGACGATCCGCTGGAGTTCGTCGCCTTGGCCGATTCTGCCCCGCGCGCGCTCGTCGTTTCGATGATCGTGCTGAGCCGCCTTGCCGCCCCCCAGAGGGACGCAAACGCCGGGGGACCGGCGCGCGTCGCCGACCGGCCGAGCCCACCCGGACCGACGAAGCCGCTTCTGGGCTACACCTACCAGGCGGCGAGCCGGCGCTTCGAAAGCCCCTTGGGGCCGCCCATCGAACGCGAGGCGTTCGTCCCGCTCTATTCCGTCGCCAATCCGGGGAACGCGCCAGACGCCCGCGGTTGGTCCGAATCGTTGACGCTGCCCGAAGGCACCTGGCTCGCCAAGGTCGACCGAGGCGTCGAGGTCCAGTTCTGGCCGCGCGTCGTCAAGCCGAACGGCCCGCTCTTCGTCGTCTACCGGACCCGTTCGGAGACGGCTCAGGCGGCCTTCGCAACGTTGTTCCTGGCCCTCGCCAAGAAGACCGCACGGTAGCGCCCTCGCAATGGCGAGGAACTACGCCCTTCGGCGGCGGAGGACCAGGAGCGCGAACGGCAAGGCCGCCGCCGGTCCCAGAACCGCGTTCGCCTGGACGCTCACGTTGTCTACGCCTTGGTTGAGGAACAATTGGTTGTCCACTTCGGCGAACCGGATTCGAAACGTGCCGCCCGCCCTCACGTGGCGAGAAATGTCGAACCGGTAGCTCGTGTAGGGGTTTGGGTTGCTCGTCCGGGGATCGATGCCCAGGTAGAACGTTTCGAGGACGCCCCCGGCGGTGTCGAAATCGCCCGCCGAGCCCACGAGAAGATCCACCCGCGCGAACTGCTTCGGATCGCCGCTCGCGTCGAGGGTTCCGTCGCCGATCAGGGGGCCGCCGTCCTGATCGTTCACGAACATGTCGAAGCTCAGGACCGCGCGGGTCCCGTAGCCGACGGTGAAGTTCTGCACCAGCCCCCGCACGCCGTCGTCGCTCTGGTCGGACACCGCGTAGTAGGTTCCCGAGGCGGGGCCGACGGTGTCGTAGAAATTGATCGGGGTGCGCGGATCGCTGACCACGCTGAACGCCCCGTCGCCCCGGACGATCGACGTCCAGCCCCGGAGATCGCCGGTTTCGAAGCCGCCGTTGACCAGAAGTTCCGTCGGAGCGGCCCGAACGGCGGCGGTCGCCGCGACGGCGGCATAAAGCGAGGCGAAGCGAAGCAGCGAGCGGATCATGGCGGCAGAGTTGAAAGCCCTCTCATTATGAATGGGGTGGCTAATGGGCAACCCTGATGAGGACGGCAGGGAAACGCGACCTAAAAAGGATGGTCGACGATGCTCGCGAAGACGCTCTACAATGAGAAACGCAATGACGCAGCGAACCCTCGCAATCGCCGCCGCGACGCTTCTCGCGTCCGCAGCCTCCTCCCAAAGTCCGACCGGCTTGCCCGAAAGGGAGAAACCGAAGGCGGGAAACGCGAAACTCGCTCCGGGAAGCCGCGAACTGTTTCAGGAACTGGAAAGTCTCTTCAAACTCGCCGTCAAGGCGGAGGAGAGGGGCGACTTCCTTCTGGCGGAGAGTCTGTACCACCAGTGGATCACCTTGCTCGGATTCGATGACGCGTCGAGCCATTTGCCGCTTGCCCAGCTCTACGACAAGCAAGGGAAGGAACTTCAGGCGTTACGCGAGTACCGCATCGTCGTTTACGGCTTCGACGGAAAAGACCGCTCGACCTTTAAGAGGCATGTCGTACTGATGCGCTACGGCGCGCTCTGCGAGAAACGAGGCTTGTTCACCGAGGCCGCAGGGGCTTATACCCTCGCTCTTAAGCCTAAGGGCGACTTGAGAGAGCGTCGGCCAACTCCGGTACCGCGCGACGGCACCTTCGGGGCGCTCAAGGCGGCGGCGTACACGGCGTTGGCTATTTCGCTCGGCTCGCACGGCGACTTCGAGGGACGAACCCGTGCGCTTGAGGTCTCCGTCAACCTTGACCCCCGAAATTGGGTGTCGCGTTTCTACCGCGCGCGCGACTTTAAGGATCTTGGCCGGTCGGTCGAGGCACGCCGGGAAGCCGACCTTGCGGCCCGTTTCGCACCGCCCGAGATGCAAGGCATCGTGAGCGAGATGAAGCGACAAGAAAGGATCGATACGCCCACCGATTAGACCACCCGAAAACCCGGCTCTCACCTTGGAGACCAAGGTGAGGGCCGCAACACGCTTAGGACCGGGGACACCCCTCGACGATCCTAAAGCCTATCGCTCAGCGCTTCCGGCGGCGGAGGGCCAGGAGGGCGAAGGGCAGGGCGGCCAGGGGACCGGGAACGGTGGGGGCGGAGTTAGCGACCACGCTCACGTTGTCGAGATAGAAGTAGTCGACGTCGTCGCGGAAGGTGAAGACGACGTTCGTGGTCGCGGCGGTCGCGGTCACCGTGAAGGAATAAGGGACGTAGTCGACGTCGAACGGGGGGTTGGTCGCGGAGAGGACGGTCGTTCCGCCGAAGGCCGCGCTGAAGAAGCTCGGGGTCTCGCCCGAGGCGGCCAGATCGAACGTGAAGGTGTACGACGTGCCCGCGACGGTCGCGAACGACTGGGTCAGGGTGCCATTGCGATCGAATTCGCCCAATGCGGCGGCGAAAGCGCCCTCGCTGACGAAGCTATCGGTGACGACGTTCAACGCGTCGTCGCCGTCGAGGGTCCAGCCGGAGAAGTCGCCGGTTTCGAAACCGCCGTTGACGAGAAGATTGGCCTGGGCCGACAGGGCGGCGCCGGCGAGCGCGAAGATCGAGACGGAACGAACGAGGTTCATGAGAGGCGCGGCAATTCTGCCGCGCCTAGTTTAGACCGATTCCAGCTTCGATACTGCGGATTTCACACTATGAAGCCTGAAACCATGAGCTTTACGCCTTGCGTCGGCGGCGGAGGGCCATCAGCGCGAACGGCACGGCGGCCAGCGGTCCGGGGACGGCGGAAGCCGCCGAAGAACCGAACTCGGCCCGGAACGCGGTGTCCGGGGCCGACCACGTCGACCAACCGTTCTGAGAGAGGGCGCCGAAGTCGTCGCCGTTGTTGTTGAAGACGAACTCGCCCCCCGCGTACGCATCCGAACCGGTTCCGAGCATGCTCAGCGCGCTGCCGGGTTTGGCCGCCTGGGCGGAAGTCGAGTAGAAAGCGACGTACTTCTGGCCGGTGGTCAGCGCGAGGCCCGGGTTGACGGTGAACGCGGTCATGCCCGCACCGGCGGACGGGCTGGTGAGCAGGCCCGAGGCGTAGAGGACCGGCCCGGTCATCTGCATGGCCGTCGCGTCCCAGGCCGCAACGTAAAACTGGAACGTAAAGGGATCGCCGCCGTTGTACTCGAACGAACTGGTGTAGCTCTTCAGGACGGAGTTCTCCGCGGTGAACGTCTGACCGTAGGTGGCGGTGTTGGGGTTACCGAAGGAGTAGATCGACATGTTCGCCGAGCTGTACGTGTCGACGGTTTGGGCGGAGGCGGCGAGGGCGACCGAAGCGAGGAGGAGAAGGGAGACCGGACGAAGGAGTTGCATGGAACCGAATCGAGTTCCGGCAAGCTCCGTGCCAATCCGCGGTCGGCGTCGAATTTTCAGGGTTTGGGAAGGTACGCGAGGCGCAGCGTGTTCGCGTCGGCGGGAGTGACCCTCTCCGCGGAGGGGTGCGTCGACATCACGTCGGCAGCGTCGGGGCTGTGGCCCCAGATTCCGAGGGCGTGGCCCATCTCATGAGCGGCCACCCGACGGATCGTCGCCAGGGGCAAGGGCGTTCCGTCCGCCTGCTCGACCGCCAAGAACACGGAGGCCCAACCGCCCCGCTCGACCATCATCCCTTTCAAGTCGTGCCCCGGCGCCACCGCTCCGAAAACGAATACGACGTCCGCGTCGCCCGGTCGTCGCACCGGCACGAAGTCGAAGACGACCTCGCCCAGGGCCTGGGTCCAGCGACGGCACCCCTCGCGGACGGCGTCGAGACGCGCTTCGGTCACCCGCGCTTCGTCGGGGACCACGCCCACCCGGATCGGAAGGGTGCGTCGCGCCGGAAAGAGTTGGGGAACGCGGATCTCGCCGTCGACGGGCGAGAGCATTCGATCCGCGTAGTTCGGCGTGAATCCGGTCCCGTTTCGGAAGAAAAGGGCCGCCAGGGCGATCGTGGCCAACACGCCCCTATTCTCGTGGGCCGAGATGAGGCCGGAATGAAGATCGGCATGAAATTTATCGATCAAGCGTTGAATTTTCGGATTCCGCGCTTTTGTCTTTTCGACGCTAAAATCACGGAACTCGCCCCCGTGGTCTTGCGGGGAGACACCCCGGGCGGGCTACAGTAGAACATCCTTGAATGGATGGCGTGCCGGGCTCAAAGTCGAGCCTTTCGCGTCGACGCTCCCGCCGTCGACCGATCTTTCCGCCGACCCCGAGACGAAAAAAAGGCCCGGCCGCGTTGAAGCGGAGCCAGGCCGAGTCCTCGAATGGTTTCTCCCGCTCTAGCGGCGGGTCGGCAGTAATGTTAACGCACGAACGACCGTCGGCGCCATAGGGAATCTTGCCGGATCGCCGTCATCTTCGCCGCGGTCGGTTCTACTCGGCATCCTGCGGCCTCCCGTCGAACGGGATCGGCGCGGCCTTTCGGGACAGGACCTTCATGTTCTCGCGGACGTGCTCGGCATCGGCGCGGAACCGGGCCTCTTCCTCATCGAGCTGGCGGATGATTTCGAGCATTTCCCCCTCGACTCTCCGCGCGGCTTCGAACTCGTCCATATTGCAAGGACTTGGAAAGATTAGTGAGGGTTGCGCTTAAAAAGCAGGACGCAACCCAAGGGAGCAAAAAGAAACGATTCAAGGACTCGGCTCCGGGGCGGCCCACTCGGCCACTCCGTTCGGCCTTTTCAGAATACGGCCTTCGCCGCCCCTTTTCCGAGGTCGGTCGAAAATATTACAGATTTGTCACCCCCCCTGTTGGGGCTGAAGTCGAGCGGGCGTCCGCTAAACCGTTGGACGCTTGAAGTAGTACTGATGGCTTGCGTCCACGAGGACGAGTTCCCACCCTTGCGCGCCAAGCGTGTTCAGCTTCTGGGCCCAGTCCTCCCACGAGGACGCCATGCTCACCAAGAGGTACTCCCACTTCACCATGGACCCATGGTACGTCGGATCCTTTGGATTCGAAACGAGCGGCTACCGACCACCCGCGGTAGACCAGGCGGCTTCATCGTTCAAGGGCGATTGACGGGTAAAACCGGGACTCAGATTCCGCCCTAAAACCGGATTTTCGATCGTTTCCCCTCATCCTATGCCCGCCCCTACGCATTCCGTGTTCGGCGAACGTCTCCGCGCCCTGCGGGAGTCGCGGAAAGCGTCGCGCCGGAGCCTGGAAGAGCGGATCGGGGCGCCGGAAGACAGTCTGAAGACCTGGGAGTCGGGACGCCGCCTGCCGCGCCACGCCACCCTCGAACGGTTGCTCCTCGTCCTCGAGGCGACGCCTCGCCAGCGGGCCGAACTGATCGCCCTCGCCGATCCCCGGCAAGCCCGGATCGCCCTGGTGGATCACGCCGAGGGACCGCCGGTCGATTTGGGCATGGTGCTCCGCGCCTTCCGTCTCCGTAAGGGCTGGACGCAGGTCGAGACCGCCCGCGCCTTAGGCGTGACCCAGGGCGCGGTGGCCCATTGGGAAACCGGCGACCGGCTGCCCGAAGGGGCGGCCCTGCACCAGGCCCTCCACACCCTGGGGGCGACGCACGAAGAGGCCGCCGCCGTGCTGGAAAGCCGTCACGATCCGGAGCCGAACCGGGACGATCCCGTCCACGTTCAGCACAGCATCGAGCGGATGCCGGGCGTCCTGCGCGAACCCGCCCTGCTGGCGAACGAGCGGACCCTTTGGTGGCGGACGATGCGGGAGCCGGTATGGGAGTTCCACCTGCGCCGGGCGATGGTGCAACGGGCGGTCTGGTACGCCTTTATGCGGCGGTTCAACGAGATCGACCCCTTGCTCCGCCAGATCCGCCGGATCACCCCCGATCCGAACGCCGACTCGCGTTCGGTGGGGGCGGCCATCGTGCTGGCCGACGTTCGCTTCCGGCCCCAGGCCTCGCCCGTAGCCCTCTTCCGGGGACTTCTCGAACAGGCGGAGGGATTGAGCCTCTCGCCCGAGCGGGCCTGGATTCTCGGCACCCAGGCGGTCGCCCTCGCGAGCCTCGGAGAACGGCAGGCGGTCGGCGTCGCCCAGAGGGGCCTTGACGAAGCCCTGCGCCTGGGCGACCTGCCGGTCGAGTCCTGGTACCGCCGCGTGGACCTCGCGGAGGTGTACCTGCGCCTCGGAGAGCCCGAACGGGCCCTGGCGACGATCGGCGACGAGCACGTCCGCTGGGACTATCCGGCCTGGGCGCTCGGTGTTGCCCCCGCCGGGCTTTCGGTGCGCGCCCGTGCCCTGGGCGCCCTGGGCCAGATGCCCGAGCCGGAACTGATGCAGGCGCTCCGGGACCACGCCGCCACCGACGGCACCCCGTTCTACCAGGACCGCCTCGCCGAAGTGGAACGGGCCTTGCCCCGCAACCCCTAAACGAACCGGGCCGCGCCTTTTGCAAAGCGCGGCCCGGGGATGGGGAGGGTTTTCGCGACCGGAGGCGCGCCGACGTTGGCGCCGACCGAGAGGCCGAAGAGCGAGACGGACCTAAAAAAGGATCGTTAAAACAAGGAGGCTACGCTGCCGGACCTAGTGTACGACACACCTTCTTCGGGCCGTCACGGTAAATGTGCCGGATCCACGCGCTTCGACCGGACCGTCGCTTACGCCCGTCGGCGGCGGCGCAGGGCCATCAGGGCGAAGGGCAGGGCGGCCAGCGGACCGGGCACGGACGGCGCGGCGTCCGCCACCACGTCGACGTTGTCGAACTGGTGCTGGGCGCCGGTCTGGTTCCAAGAGACCGAGGTCAGGCCGTCGAAGCCGGTGAAGGCGACCGACTGCAGGTCGTCTCCGGACGTCAGCGTCACCGATTGGGTGACGGTGCCTCCGCCGGCAAGGACGCCCGTGAAATCGATCGTCTGGCCTTGCGGTCCGAAGATCGTCAGGTAGAGGTTCGCGACCTCCAGACCCCGCAGCGAGAACGTGCCGCCGCCCGCGCGCTTCAGGGTGATCGTGTCGTCCTCGGCGTCGGAGAAGAGGGCAGTCGACCAAGTGTAGTTGTACTGGGACTCGAAGGGCTTCGTCGAGGCGAAACCGGAGCCGGTCGAGAACTCGAATCCCGACTGCGCCACCGACGGACCGTAGTAGGCGGCCCAGTTCTCCGATCTGGTCGGCGTGAGCCCTTCGAAGTCGAGCACGACGGCCTGGGCGGAGAAGGCGGCGGCGAGGAGAGCGAGCAGCGAAGCGGAACGGAGGAATCTCATGGCGAAAAAGCCGACGGCTTTCACGATCATATCCGCCTCCGTGCTCCGGTTTGCGCGTTTTAGCTCCTTTCCGGTAAATCGCCCAGTCCGTGTTTTGGCCCAGGCTTCTCAGCGTCCGGCGGCCGCATGCCTCCGTCTGGTGGATCAGGGCATCGATCCGCTCTTCAAGCCTAAAGCCCGAGTCTCTGCCGCCCGTCGTACCGGGCGCGGGCCTCTTCGACCTTCGGCAGCATCGCGGCGGCCCAGCTCCAGAACGGGCCGAAGTGGACCATGATCTCCCGCCCGGTTTCGGTGAGGGCGTACTCCACCCGGGGCGGGACCTCCGGGAAGACGGTGCGGGTCACGAAGCCGTCGCGCTCCAGGCCCCGCAGGGTCTGGGTCAGCATCTTCTGGCTGATGTCGCCGACCCGCTCCTGAAGGCGGGCGAACCGGAGCGGCTCCGAACTTTGGTTCAGGGCGTGCAGGGTCCAGAGCGGCCACTTGCCCGCGACGTTGCCGAAGATCTCCCGCAAGGTCGCCTCTTGAGCGTCCGAAAGGCCCGCGCAGTCGCCGACTTTCGTGACGGTTACCATTTGGTAAGTATACAACTTTTCGGTGCCTTCTTCCATTTACCGTACAGAGCGCTACAGACTCTGAAGCATGAGCACGATCCTCATTACCGGAGCCTCCTCCGGCATCGGAAAAGCGACCGCCGAAGTCTTTGCGGACCGCGGCTGGAACGTGGTGGCGACCATGCGCAACCCCGCGGCGGGAGCCGATCTGGCGGCGCGGCCCAACGTCCTCGTCCTGCCGCTCGACGTGGCCCGGCCCGAGACGATCGAGGCGGCGATCGCGGCGGGCATCGACCGGTTCGGCGGCCTCGACATCCTTTTGAACAATGCGGGCGTCAACGTTCCGGGCGCCTTCGAGACGATCCCCGCCGACCGCGCAGACGCAATCTTCCGGGTGAACGTCCTGGGCGTGATGGACGCAACGCGCGCGATCCTGCCCCATTTCCGCTCGCGCGGCGGCGGCACGATCGTCAACGTCAGCTCCCTCGCGGGTATCGTCGGCCTGCCCCTGAACTCCCTCTATACCGCCACGAAGTTCGCCCTGGAAGGCTTTTCCGAATCGCTCGCCTTCGAGCTGCTGGCGCAGAACGTCGTGGTCAAGCTGGTCGAGCCGGGGCTCGTGCGGACGAGCCTGACCGCCGGTTGGCTGGACGACCTCGACCCCGTCGTGCCGATCGCCGACTACGCGGGCTACATCGCGGCGATCAAGGCCCGCTACGCCGCGATGATGGACGGCGAGATCCCCGACGCGGCGACGGTGGCGGCGCGCATCTTCGACGCCGCGACCGACGGCACCGACCAACTTCGCTACTTCGTCACCGACGGCGCAGACGCCCTCGTCGACCCCCGTCGCAACCTGCCGGAAGAGGCGTACGTCGCCGCGATGCGCGAGGCGTTCCAGGTCGCCCCCGCCGAGGCGAAGGTGGCGGTCGAGGCGTAAGCCGGAGGACTAGACCCGCACGGAGAGGCCGGCGGTCAGGTAGCCGAAGGTGCCGATGTTGAAGGTCTTGTCGTTGTCGGCCCCGCCGTAGAGCATCCGAAAGCCCGCGAACGCCCCGACCGTCGGCCCGAAACGCTGCCGCACGAAGGCCCCGAGGTCGAGGGCGCTGCCGTTGGGCGAGACGAGGCCGTCGAAGTCCAGCACGAAGTCGGTGTTCGCCCCGATCGCGCGGGTGCCGCCGAAGTGCAGCAAGGGGACGATGCCGGTGTTCCGGTACCGTTCCCGGACGCCGGGCTGCCGCAAGGAGACCTCGGCGTCGCGCACCTTCAGGGTCAGGCCGTAACGCCAAGCCGAGCGGTCGTCGCTTCGGAAGCGGCGCCAGTAGGTCGCGCGGTAGGAGTCGAACCGGTAGCTTCCACGAGTCGGCACGTCGGCGGCGAAGGTGGAGCCGTCGAACTGCTTGGGCGAGTCGAAGCGGCCCCGCCCCGAGACCGAAAGCGGCGCGTACACGATGCGCCATCCGGAGTCCTTGTCGATCCGCCCCACCGCGGTCAAGCGGAACGCGCCGCCGGGATTCTGCCCCGCCAGCGAACGGAAGTCGACGGTGCTTCCGTTCCCCGGCACGCGAACCTCGTTGCGGAACTGGAGGAGGGAGGCGCCCTCGAAAAACAGCTCAACCCTTGGCGGATCTTCAGCGAACAACATGGCGAGGTCTACGCGTGTCGGTGCCGCTTCGTCCCGTTTTCGCCTCGGCGGTGAGAAGTCCGGTTGCGGCGGGGCTTGCCCCGCGACGGTCTTCCGCCTTTGCGTCTGCGAACGTCTCGGCGAGGGGCTCTCGCAGGGCAAGCCCTGCCGCTACAAATCGTGTTCGATCATCTTAACGCTTAAAGCTTCTCGCCTTCACGTCGTCGCCGGGCTCGGTTGCAGGCCCGCGCTCCTCTCCCGGCGGAGCAGGCGGCGGGCGGGACGCTCGACGAGCAGGTGGAGCAGGGAAGCCGCCGCCAAGAGCACGAGGAGGTAGACCGGGAAGAGGGTTTTCGCCTCGAAGAACGCGCCCATCGTTCCCGTCGCGTCCTTCAGGACGTGGTAGAGCGGGGTGTGGAACAGGTAGACCGCGTAGCTCGCCTCGCCCAAAAAGACGGGCAGGCGGTAGCTCATCAGCCGGGCCAGCGTTCCTTCGCCCGGAGCCAGGGCCACCAGGAGCAAGCCGAACGGCACGAGGAACAGGCCGTTGTGGAGCAGTTCCCAGGGGACCGAGGCCCGGAACGCGACGAGGGCGGCGGTCGAAGCGACGCCCGCCCCGAGCAGGCTCCGCCGAAGCCAGGGCCGCGCGACGAGCCGATCGCCCAGGTCGAGCCGCAGGTAGGCGGCCCCGAGCAGGACCCCGGCGAGGAAGTCCGGTAGCCGCAGGATCGGGTTGAACTTCAGGATCGCGGTCGCGGGAGTGGTCGCGGCGAGCGAGGTCTTCAAGGCAGGGTCGCGCGTCAGCAGCCAAAGGGCGGGCGGCGCCAGGGCGAGAAGGACGCAGCCCAGGGCCGCCGGAACGAGGGCCCGCCGGGGAAGCCGGGCCACGAAAGGTAGCGCGAACGGGAAGAGAAGGTAGAAGAACGCCTCCGTGGAGAGCGACCAACTCGGCAGGTTCCATCCGCCGACGAGGGTCGGGTGCCACGCCTGCAGCAATCCCAGCCGCAAGGCGGTGCCGCCCGGGTCGCGGAAGAAAAGCGTCGGTGCGGTGACGACGAGGCAGACGAGGTACAGCGGATAGACCCGCGCGAACCGGGCCCGCCAGAACGCGCCGGGACGCCGCTCGCCCGCGTCGGCGCGCGGCAGGTAGTTGTAGGCGAGCACGAACCCCGAGAGCAGGAAGAACAGGGCGACGCCCGCGTAGCCCACTTTCTGCAGGTCGCGCGCGGGCTTCGCGGCCTGGATGAGGAATTCGCGTCCGTGGTGGAAGAACACCACCCAGAGGGCGGCGAAAAACCGGAGCGAGGTGAGAGCCGAGAGGTAGCGAGGAGAAAGGGACGCGTTCATCACGAACCGCAACACCGGGGCGAATGCCCGCTCCTATTCTAAACCGTTTTAGGAAGCGACGGGGAAGGCTTGAGGTCGTTAAGTCGTCAGGTCCTTTAAGCCTAAAGCCTAAAAGACGCCAGCGTTTCCCGGCAATCTCGCAGGCCTCCCGCTAGCCGACGTCGGGGCCGGACCCTTCGTCCAGCGTGAAGAAGAAGGTCGCCCCTTGGCCCTCGTCGCCTTCCGCCCACATCCGACCGCCGTGCTGCTCGGCGATGCGTTGGGCGTTGTGCAGGCCGAAGCCGGATCCTTCGACGTCCATTCGGTGCAACCGTTCGAACGGCTCGAAGATCCTCGCCGCGTAGACGGGATCGAACCCGCTTCCGTTGTCCCGCACGAAGAACGCGCCGTCCGGTCGCCGACCCGCCTCCACGACGAGGGGGCGGGCGGGATCGCGGAACTTCAGGGCGTTGCCGAGCAGGTTCTGGTACACCACCCCGAGCAGCGAACGCGAGGCGTCCGCGACGAGGCCGGGCTGGACGACGAGCGTCGCGGCGCTTCCGTCGTCGTCCAATTCTCCCCAGACGAGGCGCACCAGCTCGCCGACGTCCAAGCGTTCGCGGACCACCGCCGTCCGACCGAGGCGCGACATCCGCAGCAGGTCGTCGATGAGCCGCCCGAGCCGAGAGGCGGCGGTCGTCTGCCGCTCGACGAGGGCCCTCGCCTCGGGCGAGAGTTCCCCCGCGTGGTCCTCTTCGAGAAACCGCGCGTTCGCGATGATCGCCCGCGCGGGCTGCCGCAGGTCGTGGCTCACCGTGTAGGTGAAGGTCGCCATGTCGCGGTTGTTGGCGGCCAGCTCCGCGTTGGCCGCCCGCAGTTCCTCGACCGTCCGCCGCAGGTCGGCGGTGCTTTCCGACACCCGTTCCTCCAGCCGCTCGTTCGCCTCGGCCAGCAGGCGGCGGGCCTCCTGGATCTCCCGCTCGTGGAGCACCTCCCGCGTGACGTCCCGCTGGATCGCCACCCAGTTCGTTACGCGTCCCTCGGACCGGACGGGCGTGATCCGCCACTCGACGTAGTACTCGGAGCCGTCTTTCCGGTAGTTCGTGGCCTTCCCGTAGAACTCCCGTCCCGCACCGAGCGACTCGCGGAGTTGCGCCAAGACTTCCGGATCCGTGTTGGACCCCTGGAGCATTCTCGGGCTCTTCCCCAAAACCTCTTCCGCCGCGTAGCCCGTCATCCGCTCGAACGCCTCGTTGACGTACACGATCGTCGGGTGCGGCGGCTCCAGGCCTGACGTGGTGACTACGACGGCGTCCATCGCGCCGTCGACCGCGAACCGAAAGAAGTCGAGCGTCGCCGACTCGACCGGAAGCGGATCGACGTTTTCTCTGCTCACGCTTCCATCCTTGCGTCTGCGGACGACATCGGGCGGGCGGGGTTCCGGAAGGGTGTCCGCACAACCGCCGAGCGCGTCCCGAAAAGCCGCGTCGTGGGCGAACTTTTGCACGGAAAAAATAGGACCCTCCGCTTTTTGCCGACTTGAGGCAAACTAAAATGGAGCCGAAAGGGCTTCCGCACCGCATGGATTCCAAAGTTCGAAACGTTCTCGTGGTCGAGGACGACGCCAACGACGAGGCCGTCACCTTGCGCGCCCTCCGGCGTTGCGACGTGCCGACGGACGTGCGGGTCGCGCACGACGGCGAGGAGGCAAAGCGGCTGCTCGGCCTTTTGGGCGGCGAACCCTGGACGCCCGACCTGGTGATCTCCGACCTCAAGATGCCCCTCGTGAGGGGCGACGAACTCTTGCGGCAGACCCGCGCCGACGCGCGGCTTGCGGACGTTCCGTTCGTGGTGCTGAGCTCGTCGGCGGAGTCCAAGGACGTCGAACGGTGCCTCGCCTGGGGCGCCTCCGAGTATGCGGTCAAGCCCATCGACTTCAAGGCGTACGGCGAGCGGGTGTGCGGCCTCGCCCGGCGATGGCTCGTCGGCGAACCTTAGGACCTCCCTCCGGGTCCATAGGCGCATGGCCCCCTTCCGCCCCCGCCGCCTCCGTCGGGATGAGCCATGAAAATTCCCTGGGCCGCGTACCTGATGGAGGCCCTGGGGCTGGCCGTGTTCATGCTGTGCGGCGGGTTCACGAAGGTCCTGCTGTCCCACCCCGAGTCGCCCGTCGCCCGCGGGGTGACGGAACCCTTCGCCAAGGACGTCCTCACCGCCCTCCTCTTCTTTCCCGTGATGCGCTACGGCATCCTGGAGGCGCCTTGGGGCAAGCGGACGGGGGCGCACATCAACCCGGCGGTGACCCTCGCCTTCTGGCGGCTGGGCAAGATCCGGGCGCGCGACGCCCTCGGCTACATCGCCTTCCAGTTCCTCGGCGGATTGGCGGCGGTCGCGTTCCTCCGGCTGATCCTGGGCTCCTGGTTTACCCACCCGGCGGTGGACATGAGCGCGTCCAAGCCCGGCTCCGACGGTCCGTGGGCGGCCCTGGGCGTCGAGTTCCTCATCTCCTTCGTCCTGATGGGGCTTCTGCTGTGGGCCTCGAACGACCCCCGCCTGGAACGGCGGCTCGGCCTCATGGCCTCGGCCCTCGTCGGCCTCTTCCTGATGTTCGCGACGCCCTACAGCGGCATGAGCATGAACCCCGCGCGCTCCCTGGGCACCGGCGTCTGGACCGACGAGCGACCCTCGATCCTCATCTATTTCGCGGCTCCGGTTGCCGCCACCCTGCTCTGCGCGGAACTCTACCGGCGGCTTTGGCCCGACCGTCTGGACGGCCCGAGCTACCCGCTCCCTAAGGAAGGCTGACGAGGGGTGGTCAGCCTTGACTCCGAGGAGCCAAGGGAATTTCCACGAAGACCGGTCGATCGGCTTCCGCGTGACTGGTCAGCGAGGGAAGGGATCACCGAGACGGCAGGCGAGAAAGCGGTTCGCAACCGGGCCACCGCATCCGCGTCTTCGCTATTCGTGCCGAGAACGGGCAGAACCAAGGGGAGGTACGACTCATCGGTCAACGCTAAGAGGGCCGACTTCCTGCCGATGTGAAGGGACTCCGCATCCCACTCGTCGGCTAGGACGTTCGCCGTTCGGCTTCCTGCCATGATGTCCTCGCTCATTGTCCGTGCTCCCTCAAGAGTCTGTCAGGGATCCTCCCCCTTGGGGGAAGGCAGGGAGGGGGTTGGGAGGGTTCTGACGCTGGACCGACGACGGTTCGGTGAGAGGCTCTTTGTCTACGACATACGGAACCGCTCAAGTATCCCGAGGTTAGAGGGCACCCTATACTGACAACATGCGCCGCTTTATCCCGCTGATTCCGTTGGCGTATCTTCCCTGGCATCTCTTCTGCCAAATGAAAATCAATGCTCTGTTGGTAGGGGTCGCAGGATCGTCGGATTCCGCCCAGTACCGCCTCGTCGCCAACGATATGGCGAAATGGGCCTTCGCTCAAGTGACGGTTGCCGCACTCATCACGTTAGGCTGTGCCGCGTGGACGATGAAGCGAAAATTACGTTCGACTTCGAATTGATACACTAGCCTTCAAAAAGACACACGATCGACGCAAGCGTCAGCCGCGAAGGGCGATCAGCCCGTTTTGGAGCAGGACTTCGTGCAGACGGTGGGCGATGGGCACGAACTCCTCGCGTTCCCAGAAAAGCGGCAGGGCGCCCGCCTCCCGGATCTCGGTCATGCGCCGGGCGATCTGCATCCGGAGCGCGGGCGGGCGCACCACTTCCGCGACGTACTGGCTGTACGCACGGGCGAAGACCTCCGGGGGTGAGAGCAGGCGCCGGAATTCGGCGTGGGCTTCCGTTTCGTCGACGAACGCGCGCGACTCCGCCAACGACGGCGCCGCCAGGGCGGTCGCCACGACCGCCTGAACGGCGGGGGCCGCCTCCGAAGCGGGCGTCATGCCGTCACCGAGGTGCCGCTCGTCCAGGAAGCGACCGACCGCGTGGACGAAGGCGAGTTCGGGGAAGCGCGCCGCGGAGGGGATCTGGAGAAGAGGCTCGCCCGTGTGCGGATCCAACCGGTACTCGCTCTCGTCCCGGTAGCCCAGGTCCGCGAACTCGGCGGCCACCGTCCGGCCTCCCTTCGCACCGTGGACCCGCCCGATCCCGCGCGTCCAGGCGGCGAGAAGGTCGGCGCCCTCGCCCCGGGGATGGATCGCCCCGGCGAGCGGTTCGCCGGCGGGCCGCGACGGAGGCAGATGCTTGGACAGCGGCATGGCGTCGAACGTTCCGAGGGTCGGAGTTACGGCGTGCAGCCGAGAGAGACCGGCTCGGTCGCGAAGCCGCCCGTGGTCGAGGGGTAGCCGGGCCAGGCCCAGACGTTGCGGGAGGCCCAGATCGCGACGTCGTAGCTCGGGCCACCATGACAGGAGGCGGAGTCGGCCTCCTTGGCCCGGTAGAACTTCGCGTGGCCGTCCACGAAGGCGAGGTTGCCGCCGTCGTTGTGGACGGCGCGCCAGCGGAGGAGGTTGTTCCAGTCGCCGATCTCGACGAAGTTGTAGGGGCAGCCGAACTCGTCGCCGTAGCGGGAGCCCGTCTGGGCGAGTTCGAACGCCATCGTGTTCGCGGGGGCGTCCACCTCGCCCGAGGCGAGAGGCGTCTCGCGGCGGGTGCCGTCGGGGGTGATGCTGTAGGGCGGTCCCGCCGGGGCGTCCGCGCCGAGGTTCCAGTTGTAGGCGTAGGTGGAGGTCACCTTCATGCCGTTGGACGAGGCGCACGGCCCCTTCCACCAGTTCGCGGTGGTCGGCATGAAGGGCGAGTGGAAGATCTCGCGGTTCTTCGTGTAGGCCGTCAGCTTCAGGGGCCAGCCGTTCCAGGGCACGCCGGGCAGCGGACCGTCGGGATGGGTGTGCGGGGTGACGCCCGGGTCGTCCCAGGAGCCCACGGGCACGTAGCGGTCGTCCGCGTCGGCCATGTACATGAGGGCCGCCTGCCCGATCTGCCGCACGTTCGAGAGGTCCTGCGTGTTCTTCGCCGCCGCCTTCGCCTGGGCGAACACGGGGAAGAGGATCGCGGCCAGCACGGCGATGATCGCGATCACGACGAGCAGCTCGATAAGGGTGAAGGCGCGCTTCATGGGACTCGGACGCCCGTCCAATGGGCTCAAGAAGAGTATGACGAAGGTCCCGGTCGGTCCCACGGACCACCGCGAGGGATGGCAACGTAAAAGGTGAGGAACGCGAAGCGTGTAGCCGCCGGTTCCGTGCCGGCGCGAGAGCGTGTCGGCGAACCGTTTGCGAACGGAAGAACGAACCTCCGTCGCGGGGCAAGCCCCGCCGCTACAGGGCCGGAAAGCCTTCACGAAGGCTAGCGCCTCCGGCTACACGCTTCGCGTTCCCTCAAGATCTCCCTCCGTGTTCTCTGTGCTCTGTGTGGTAGAGAAGAGGGCGTTACATCCTTGTGTCGGTACGGAACTAATGTTGCCCCCTGCCATACCGTCCAAGACCAAGCAAAAGGTCGTCAAGGGGGCCATCATAGCCTCCCCTAACGACCTAACGACCTAACGACCTAACGACCTAACGACCTAACGACCTTTACGCGATTCCGGTGACGCCGGTGAGCTTGCCGTTGGCCGCCGGGTGGTCGCAGAGAAGCTGCACCCAGGCGCGGGTGGGGATGATGCGGGTCGCCTTGCGCGAGGGGTCGCGCATCAGCATCCCGTCGGCCTCGTACACGTTCTGGGCGTCCATCCAGAACTTCCAGGTGTCCGGGTCGAGCAGGCCGATCGTCTGGGAGGGGGCGCGGTGCTCCTGCACGAAGACGATGCCGCCGTACTTGAAGTAGAGGCCGCCGAACTTCGACCAGGTCTCGTCGTAGGTGACGTACGCCTGGGTCGACTGGATCTTCATCTCCAGCGCGGTGTAGAGCGAGGTGCCCGCCAGGCCCAGCCGCACGTTGCCGCCGGAGACGCGGATCGTGTTGCGGGCGGTGGTGATCGTGCCGAGGGTGGCGGTGCCGTTCACCACCGTGACGTTGCCCCGGAAGTCGGCGTTCGTATCGTCGTACCGGTCGATGCCGCCGTACATCCGGTAGTTCTCCTCCGGGAGCAAGGGCGTGCTCGTCGGAGCCGCCGACTTGCCGTCGCTCACCGCGTGGTACCACGAGCCGAGGAGGATGCGCGAGAAACCGGCCTGGGTGCCGTTGATCTTCTCGCCCCAATCCTTCTCGTAAGCGAGGGCGATCTCCTTCGCCTTGTCCTGCACGAAGTTCTTCGTCTTCGCCTCGTGGCCCTTGATGCGGTCGAACTCCGAATCGGGCACCGCGAAGTTGGTGGCGTAGTGGGTCAGCTCCCACTGGGCGCCGCCGTACGAGTCGTCGGAGTAGACGAGCGAACTATCGGTCGCGATCTCCTGGGCGCCGTCGTTGACCGTGCCGACCGACTCCAACTTGCCGAGCAGCCGCTTCTCGATGCGGTTGCCGCTGATGCGCTTCACGCCCTCGAAGCTGATCCCCTCGGTCGGGGGGCGCGGCTCCCAGTTCTTGTTCATCACGACGTAGAGAAGGCCGTTCGCCTTCTGCACGATCGCCCGCGTCCCCGGCCAGAGCTGGTTGAACATCGAAGCGACCGCCGTCTTGTGCAGTCCGTTATTGTTCCAAAGTGGCATAGATTTATCCGTTTTCCGTAGCGTCGTCTTTTGTCGAAAGGCTCCCGACCCCACCCCTCCCCAAGAGGAGGGAATCCCAATACACAGATTTCAATGGAGGATCCTCCCCCTTGGGGGAGGGCAGGGAGGGGGTCAAGAGGGCTTCACGAACAGCCCAAAAAGTCTCAGTCGCCCTTAGTACTGCTCCGCGATCGCCGCCGCGAAGCGGTCCCAGCCCTCTTCGGCGGGATCGACCCGCCGCGCGCCCTGACGG
>JASSZB010151156.1:0-20659 GCA_031763765.1 Psittacara erythrogenys
AAAACACAACACAAGCATGTTTCACAGCATGTATTTATTTTTGTTACAGTATAATATACACACCGTAATCACAGAAGGCATCGATTCACGTTTGCACGTAGATAAAACAAGAACACAAATCAAGCGTATTTCGCAGTGTTTATTTTATTACAGTATAATATACACACCGTACTCACAGAAGCCATCGATTTACGTTTGAACGTAGATAAAACAAGAACACAAATCAAGCGTATTTCGCAGTGTTTATTTTATTACAGTATAATACACGACCGTTGAACCTTGCTTTAACACAGAGTGTCTTTACGTACGTTTTCATTTCACGTAAACATTACACGCAAACAAAAACCTTTCACTTCCTTTGATGGGGACAGTGTGAACATACACAGACACGAATGATGTCGATATGCGTAGATGAAACAAAAACACAACACAAGCATGTTTCACAGCATGTATTTATTTTTGTTACAGTATAATATACACACCGTAATCACAGAAGTCATCGATTCACGTTTGCACGTAGATAAAACAAGAACACGAATCAAGCGTATTTCGCAGTGTTTATTTTATTACAGTATAATATACACACCGTACTCACAGAAGCCATCGACTCATGTTTAACTGCGCTATAAAACGTGCTCCCGTACACACGGAGCTACTCGTGTAACCTTCGCAAGATCGAATCACTTGCCCACTGGCAAATCCTTGCACTCCCTCAAGCGCAGTGTAAGACAGTTGAATTACAGTACGCAGATACCGAAGCGTTTCGTCGTCCTCGAACACCGCATCGAACACGTTGCTATCGTACGGATTGTTGATAGCGTTTGCCGCATTTTGTCTTATGTTATCCTTAACATTTAGGTAACCCGCACCGTTTGCTACCAACGACATCATAGCGTACATACTTTCGGGGGCGTGAGGTGAAATCCACTGCTTTACATCGTGCTCGTCTTCTTCTCGTAAAGCTCGGACGGCTTCGTCGACGCAGTCGCTCCCATTGACGCGTTTCGTCGCGAGTAAACCGCCCCAGATGTTACCGTTGACTCTTGAATTGTAGCCTTTGTCATTTGTAACGCGGAGCTGCGCAGTCGCGTCGTTCTTGTCGGGCAGCCGCACCGTGAATCGATCTCCCTGTTTCAGCGTCTCGTGGCCTGTGTTGATGAGCTCTACTTCGTACGCGCTCGGCGCGTTGAGGAAAGGCCTGTTAGATAACGCGCTGTTGGCTGAGCACACTCCGACGGTCTTCAAACTGAGAATGTACTCGGAGGATAACCCGTGTAACGTCGGGACGTACAAGTCTCCGTCCTTCGTGAAGTGAAACAGGCCGCCGGGTAAATAACTATAGTCGGACTTGTATTTGTAACAACCGTAAGGGACGTGTATGTCACCCGAGCGTTCGTCCGTAAGACTCGTGACATAAGACCGAATCGGTGTACGCATGTTGGTGGACGACATGATCGCTTTACGTTCGGCGGTTAAGGTCGATACAAGAGTCCTTCGGCTAGCGCGAGCGACGCCGTGTCGGGTCGCGACGTTAAGTTCGGTCGCGTCAGCAGGAGCGCAGCGGCGGTAAATAGTTCGAGCGAATTGCTCAAGCTCGTAACACGACCGAGTATCCTGGCAGTTAAGGAATTGAGGTGGGCTTCGGATACGCGTCCGCACGTACGTGAATACCAGGGGCACCACCGAGTAAGCACGTACGTGCACACGTCGTCTCGAAGCTCGGGTTTCGGAGGACTCGCTTGTAACGAGGAGTCGATGAACATATCGCGCGGAACGTAATTCGCGGAGCCGCCGAACGACAGAAGCCCTTCGAGCGTTAACTCGTCCCACGCTGCGGCCATAACACATTCTTCGCGGGGTCGTTGGTAACTCGCGGCGGGTGGCCTTTTTATTTCGTTCTATCGTTCGAGGTACCCTAACTCCACACGTTTTCTGTACGCGATGAGCTTCTCATCGTATATCTGTACGCGACCAGGCACGTTTGCAAAATTGCAGTTAGTGAGATCCAAGTTGTCCCTCTTCGTCACTCTGGTCAAAGCCACGTACACGGACGGTTTTATGGGCGACAGATGAAAGTGTCTGGGCGGATGGTAAAGTACGGAACCTTGTACTGTGGAGCCTTGGCAATCGTACGTGTTCATGGCTAACAGACACGCCAGCGGATGTGTGGACACTGTCCAATTGTCGCAGTACCATTTCGAAGGTCCGACTTTATAAACCGTACCGCTTTGCGAGCCGCGCACGAAGAACTCGTTGTAGTGTTTGGTCTTGCGTACGGATTCCACAGTTCCCTCCGTATCGTTTGCAGAACGACCGACGGTCAAGTCGCACAACCTAGGGACTTTGCGCGATGCTACGAAAGGTGCGGCGCCCGAATCGGCGACGGGTCGTATACCGTTCACGTCCATGCCCCACACTAGTCGAACTTTGCAGCCGACCCAAAGTCTATCGATCGTCATGTAGTCTCGCAACGCGGAACGTTTACCCTCTCGATACGGTGGCACGGCGAATAGTTTCGGGTGAGCTTGCGCAGCCTGCTTCAGCACGTCGAACCAGCCACGGATTCCGTTGTTTGCGTTTCGGGTTTTTTCGACGCTCAGGAACTTTTCTTCGACTTTACCGACTCGTCTCAGATACGCGTTGGTGTACTCCCTCTGCTGCTTGTCTTGGTGGAATATTCGCAATTTGTCTGGCTCGTACGCGGGGTTCATTACGTCTCTCTCGTCGACTCGGACTTGCGCCGCGAATATCGATTTCGTTTCCTCTGTTACGGTGTTGTATTGTAGATACGTGACGGCTTCGGCGTATCCGGGATCGCCGAACTGGCGTCTGTTGACTAACAAAGGCGTCGAAGAGTCGAGCATGCGTTCGAAGCGCTCGTTCTCCCACAGACGCGGATGCGAACCGACGGGCTGTAGTTGAGACACGCTTCCCGCGAATATTATCAGAGGACCGTTGCGAGGTCCGTAAAATAAACGTACGCACGCTAACATACGTTCTAAGTGAGTGAACGTCAACAGTCCGTACTCGTCCACGATCACAACGTTGACACCGAGGAACGGGGGCGCCTCGCCGAAGGGCTCCTGGTCACGATACTTTCGAGAACGTAGTTTCAAAAATAGTTTACTGCACACGGCGCACGCTTCAGGATGTAGCGTCGCGCACGAATGCCGTACGTTCAACGGCTCGCGTTGACAAACGTCCTGGCGTTCACATAACGCTCTGTAGCGCGCCAGAGGTAACGCGTACATGTTCTGATACGCGGACGTGAAGGCGTCGAGTGTAAGGTTGTCGTTGAGGAGTTCCTTCTTGAACCCCATCGCTTTATGCGAGGTTAAGACGGCGTGCGAAGAGCAAGACTCTCTCAACACGGACGCCGCTTTGTTCGTCGTAGCGCACGCGATTACGCTCACTTCCATCTCTTTGAGGGTTTCCATCAGCTTGGACAAGGCGAACGATTTACCGCAACCGGCGTCTCCGCTCAACAACGCTATTTTCATATCGGAGCCTCGCGTGACGTGTAATTCGATCATTCTTCGCACCCATTCGGTTTGGCCGTACGTCGACATCGCCAACATAGCTCTCGTGCGCCGTTCTTCAACGGAGTCCATAGTTGTACGGATATGGATCCGATCAGCGTACGACGTCCGTTTACGGTTCTTGAAACGTGATTCGTCTATGTAACCTATCGCTCTGGGTTTGTCTTTTATACGGTTCAGGATCTTCTCGTTTTGCGTAGGGCATTTTCGTTATAAGCGTACTTGCGTTTTCTCGGGTTTTAACAAATTCCTCCAGAGACGTGCCCAGTCTAAACGGATCGGTGTTGTACACGTCCGTTTGCGAACTAGAGGACGCGTTGATGTGATCCGGCAGCTGGATGTTTTCTAGGACGGTACGAAGTGCCTTGCTACGAATAGCAGAAACGTTGCGATCGGGCTCAGGTCGAGCGTGCTGCGTCAAACCTATGTCGACGGGGACGTAACAGCCGCTTTCGGCCCGATACACCTGATACGCGTGATCGCGTACTTTTAGAAATCGCGGGTGTGCGTTCGCGACTGTTTCCTTGAACAGTAAAACGTACGAGCTGTACATGGCCTTGTTCGTGTTCAACGCGAGTGTTGTGACGCCTCCTTTACCCGTGCTCATCAGCAAGGACTGATGCGTGGCCAGGATTTCTATCATAAGCGAATGCGCGCCGTACTCAAACAACAACCAAGCAAATTCGTCGCTGTCGATTCGATGACCGCTCGTTCGAGGCGAACCTTTGCGTGAATGGACGAAAAACCTTTGGTACCACTCGGGCTCTAAATTGGCCAGTAAGATGTGCGTGTTCTCGAGGAGCACAGTGAAGCCGGTGGCGATCTTCGCTCCCACACGCACTTCGAACAGTTTGTGCAACACGCGAGACGGCGTGATGAATTCGCCCGGTCTGAACATGTAGTCCTCCGGTAACGTGACCGCGAGATAGTGTTTTCCGACCCATTCGATTCTCTGGTCGCTGGCAGCTGGAACGTGATCGGCGTGTTTGGAAGGCTGCGTGGCACACCGCTGAGTCTTGGACACGGTTAACCTTAAGGCGTCTTGGTCTTGTCGCGCTCGAACCAGATCCTTTCGAGTTTTGTCCAATTCGTTTTTATACAAAGCGAGTTCACGTGTTACGCGATCGTATTCCAGCACGTTAACTTCGACCGCCCCGGTGTCTTTGCCCGGGTGCCTTTCGGTGTTTCTTTTACAGTCGCATTGTACGCCGCTTTGCCTTTGCGCCTGTTCGTTTCTTTCTCGTGCGGCCTTTCGCTCGTTGGCCAACGCCTGATTGAGTTCGTGAATTTCGCGCTTGAGAGTGTTTATGATATTTTCGCTACGCGGCTCGTTCGAAACCGATGTAGCCGATGTTTCTTCGGGTAACGCCTTTCCTTGTAACCTTCTACTTCGTATCCCATGCATTTCGCCGAGAACGTATCGTGCGCGGTTAACAGAAACGCGTTTGAGTCTGGAGTGCTAACAAACGACACGGAAAACGGGAGTAAATAATGTGAGTAGTCAAAACCGCGAGGCTAACAGAGCGCTGCGACTCGATAACCCAGAGTCGCGCGTCAGCACTCCTCGAACCCGTAATCGGGTCCGTACGTAGGATTCTGCAGCGTCCACAACTCGTACACGTATTTCATACTTTTCAGACACGCGACTGTGCAGGTCTCGGTCCATGCACGCAGCTGTCTTTCGGGAACGTCCGTCAAGGTGCCGAGTTTCATGGCGCGAGTGTGTAACTCTGTGTTCGTCGGTATCCGATCTCGAGACCACGCCGAAATCAACTCCGTACACCATTCGCGGAAGCGCTGGTTAGCGGCCGCTCTCATCAACTTGCTCGAACCCAAACCGGGAAACCTGTACGTGTAATCTGTGCCGGACAATATCATGAACATAAGGTGAGCGTTCCTTAGCGTAGAAGCCTCTCTCAATTCCGGTTTAACGCGCATGTAGAAATAAGGGCCCGAAGCGCACACTCTTAGATATCTACCGTATGTGTAGGAGGGCATCGTATTTGTTCTGTACAGCTTATTGACGCGAGCGTAGCGCGTAAAGCTGACACGGGGAGAAGATCGTTCCTCGTCATCTTTAGATTCGTAATCGTCGAAATACGCCTTGGGAAACGAGGGTTGTTCGTTACGTCCGTGCGCATCGTCCGTGCTTTCTAACGTGTCACTTTTACGTTTGGTACTCGTTGCGCGGTCGTCCTTCGCGATCCTCTCAAATATGCGTCGGAACACTAACTCGGACGCGAGAACGCCGGATTTGTAATCGGTCGAGACGTCGACGATGTGTTCTGATAGTTCTGTGGTACCGTTGAGCTCCGGTCGGCTAAACACGCTGTCTAACAATTCTTTGTATAACGCGCCTCGTATTCCCGATCGATACAAAGCGTACGCCACGTCTCGTTCGGACGCTCTAGTCGAACTTTGTATCGTACGTTCCCAGCGCTCGTGCAGCTCGTACGTGTCTTTCGCGAGAAACGTTTGCTCAGGCGAGATGTCGCACAACGCGTACCATCTGGTTTCCGTCGACCCGAGATCTAGTTCGTCCAAAGTATCCGCAGCCTGCGCCGCTTGATGTAAGAGGTCTTGGAAGTGCGATAAAAACAAACTTTTCCCGCGCGTGTAACTCATGTTATCTAACCTAAGAATTACATCTGTACGCGCGACGGCGGTCGTTATCGCGACCAAGTCTGAATCCAGCGTACAGATCATGGTAGGACCGTGCAGCTCGTTCGCCAGCTCGACCATGAGCGTGTCGGCCTCTGTGCTTACGCATCGTGCCGAAGCGTCCGCGACGTCGGAATACTCGCGATAGTCCGGGTTGGCGAACGTGAACGTAAACACACCGTGTGTTCCTGGGGGTTTACGATTGTACACCGCGTGACTCGAGAGTCGCGACGATTCGTTCAAAGCCTTTCGTACGTTATCGTCGAGATCCGCGTGTTTGTCTAAGTGCGTACGGTGCAGCGTAACGCAACACGCGTGTTTTTCTCCGAGGTGAGATTGATCGGAGCCGGTTATGAAATACACTCTGTCTTTCAGACCCGCGTCGCATAACATGCGCAGCGTCGCGTATTCTATCACAGCGGAATGCTTTTTGTAGAACGTGATCTGAGGAGGAATCGTTCGGTTGTTGCGGGTCTTGCTAACGGATGGCTTTTTCGCACCGTGACCGTCTTTGACCAGTATGAGATACTCCGAGCTCTCGCATTCCTCCGTGTACAAAGCGGTCAGTCTTCGTGCCATGTTGTTCACGGACGCTTCCGAATCGTGTTCGACGTAGTCGCTCTCTTTTATTTTGTATATGATCACCAGGTGATCCACGATCGTCCATCGCATCGTATAATTAGGTGTCTCGAGCAGTACGAAAGGACAAAATGTTGGATTGGCGAGCATCATATGCAAGGCTCTGTTTTGTAGTCCCATGGTCGCGTATGTAGTAGACTAAGACAACCTTGTTCTAACGAACGTGTGGGGCCTGTGCCTTTATATGGTAGTCGACTCCGACGGATTCGACTCGAGTCGCTCGTTTGCAACTTTCGAAACGCGTGACCGTGCGCGCGAGACTCGGCGTGTCATGGACGCGTATGGTGGACGTGTCGCTTCGTCCAAGGTGATGGAACTGTCGTACACAGCTCCGTGCTTACATTGATTAAATCGCATGTTTCTGTAACACAGGTCGGTTTTGTCGAAGGAAGCGCACGGCTTCGAGTTGGCGTGCGATCGCTGGTTTGCTCTCATATTGCTGCACGTAGGAGCTAATGCGCTGAGCACCCGCGGACAGAAACAACGAAGCCACGGAAACTTGGTTCGTAGGTTACGACTTAAATTGGGTCGCGTACAACGTATGACGGTTACGTGATTCGTTCCGGGACGGATTACGACTAAGTAAGCGGACGTGCGCTCTGCCGCGCTCGGATACGTGAGCGAAAACATCAGCCAACTGAGCCACAGTTGAGTGTTGTAGCGAAATAGCGTGGCCCTGTTTAACAAATCGTTATGTCTGGTCTTGAGCTCTAGCAGCACGATAGACTTGGTGACGGTATCATACGCTACCATGTCTATCTCTGTGTATGAACTAGATTGCGCGACGAGCGATTTGCAGCCCTTGTCGCATCTGTTGTGATAGGTGTACAGACCCTTGGTGCTGAGCACAGCGTCCGGTGTGGGTATACCGGCTACTTTCAGACCCGCGCACAACGGGATCAAAAGCAAACCTTGCAACTGCGTTAGAACCAACCGAGACACGGGTCCCACGTTCGACATTTCGCTTTTGCCGTTGTACACGTCCTTACACTCGATGTCGACGGCTATACCGATACAGGACGAAACGCGAAGCGTATCCCACAGACGTTTACACGCAGTTAAACTCGGAGGTGTTTTACGCGCGAGCAACGCTGCGAACGCGTTTGCGAATGGTAGCGTCTTGCATGTTGGCACGTTCAGTTTTCTAAAGTACTCCGCAAGCCAATCTGCGTCGTGCTGAACTCGTTTGTGTCGACGCTCCGTCATCTTCACGTATAAGTCCATGACTATCATGTTGTAACTGGACGTGCGGTTGCGAGCTCTTGTACACTTGAACGTCGACAGAGTTCTCGTTACGCCTTGCACAACGTACCAACGATGATCTAGGTGAGACCTAGCGTACAACGCGTCCTTAGATCGACGAAACGCGATCACGGGATCGGGAAGCTTCATGATATTAATGGCTCACGGTTCGAGCGACGTTACAAAACAACGTTTGTGTACGTAGCGCAATAGCTGTCGCTCGTAAGTAAACTGTGTGTGCGAAATACGATCTTGTACAGCGATGAACAGAAAAAGAATGGGGTTGAATTCCATGATGTCCACGGGAAAGGAATTCCTCTCAGGAAAACTCGGACCCGTGGCGACTCTGAATACCGTTCGTTTCAAAGGGAAACTGGGTGCAGCCATAGCCGTGATCACGTCACTGATGGTCGGTTTTCTCACCGTACCCAATAACATCTTGTACTTCATCGACGACGCGCACAAAACCAGACGAGTTGCGACGCAGCAAAACCCTGACACGCAAGATGCGAACGCTATCAAATACGCGTATATTCACGCGGGTATAGCCATCGTCATTCTCGGGTGTCTTGCTATGGTGGTCAGTATCGTGCTCAGCTACTTTGCGGCCAAAAGCAAACGTAAAACGGATTCCAACGAATCGAGCAGCACTAGAACCGTGCTCACGTGTCTGGTTATGATGAACGTGGAGCTTTTCATGGCAATAATAGCAGGGTGCATGGAATTACTGTATCGACCTTTGACTACCGACGTCAACCGTCTGCACACCTTGGAATGTGCGATTGCTGTATTCAATATTATCATATACATATTATACGTGATCAGCATGATATTGACTGCGACCGTTCTGAAAGGAACACACGAAATGTCTACGAGACAACCCGTGTCGGAATACCCGGACATCGTGACGGGTTATCAGGTCGCGCCTCACGATCAAATGAACAAGAGCGTGAACTCTTACAACACGCCGGCGGGATATTACATGTAGATACGTCTGTCAATAGGAATACCTCACCGTATGTGCTTACGTGCACCCTTTGTCTCTGTTTTTACTGTTCATTGACCACAGTGTATAGTTACATGTATCAGAATAATAAACACACTGAAACTCTTGAAATGTCTGTTTCCTTTATTGAATACGGTACAAGCATTGACAATGTAACGTTACATTAGAATCTGATTAAAAACCATTGGCCTGTCTGTTCCTTTTACATAACACAGTGCAGTTCGTGACAACCGTACGTTCCAATAAACGCAAACTATACAAACGTTTCTGACTTATATTGACAGCGTACACATAAAAGAAAGAGCCCCATCTTCGACCTAGAGCATGTCAAGTTTCCCGCAATAGAAGAAATATACAAAGGATAGGTCTCGGGTAGGGAAAGTTGAACACAATGTAGATCGTTGTATGTGACACAGAGTTAAAGAGAAATATAGTCATAGCAACGTATTCGTCCGGCAGCAATGGATATAGCCGACACTCGCGAACGAACGTACGAACCCATATACTACAAATGTGAAGTCGTCCAGAAACAACCCTACGAAACGTTGACGGATATTATAACCAGAACGTACGGACTTGACATGTTGACAGAAGAGCATGTTGTGTACCATGCGAAGCATTACATGCAACCGCACAGCTCGTTGAATGTCATCGGATACGCGATGAAAACTCCGTACCGACCGTGTGAACACTTGCTACTGTTCGAATCGCAAGATTCAAAGATACACGGGTTCGACGGGATCGAGTTTAATTTAGTGGCGCATAGTTGTACCGAGCTACTCGAAAAAGGAGTGATACATCCTGAGAAGTCCTATTACCACAAAAGTAACGTTGTGATGAAACAAGAACACGAAACGGTAGAAGACCTAGCGACGCAAATCGGTCTCGAACACAGTCCGTGTGAACTGGAGGATTGTACTAAATGGTATCTGAACACGTTCGAAAAACTGTCTCTGATCGGTTACGCGACAGGGACGCCGTACGAGATGTGCACACACCTTGTGTTATTCGAATCGGAAAGGGGACCGGTGTACGGCTACGATGGGTACGAATTGTTTTTAGTGGCACGTACGCTTGTGGACGTGCATGAGAAAGGACTGCTTTACACGATCGACGATGGATATCATCACGGAGATGCGTTGTTACCTATGGTACAACATACGACCGTTTCAAAATGTTACCTTTCGGTTTACTATAGGCTGATACGTGTAACAGTTGCGCTTGTTTTATTTCCTCAGACACCAGAAGAGTGGGAGGGCGTGGACGACAAACCAGCTGTACTCGTGAGAAGAACTCTCTTGATCGAGACCGCTGAAAGATTACGTGAGAAGCGTATACGACAGTGTGAACTTACAGGGAAAAGACTTCGTATACTAATTAAAACAAAACGCGAAAAACAACGAAGACTCAGAGAGGAATCTAAGGAGAATTCGCAAAACGTATAACGTTGGGCTGCGAAGCTTCTAATAGAGTACCTAGAGGGTACGCGATAACTAAAACTCAAAGAAACCAGTGACAATGTGGTACAACAGGATAGTGCTGGAGAACAGAATGTTAACCGTACACGAGATGAAATGTTTGCAGCGTGTTAACAAGCAGATTAAGCACGAAAACGGTAATGTTGTAATAATGCAGGAACAGTGTGATGGTACACGCAGCCTACGCATCGAACCGCGGGCTCATTATCATCTCAACGCTCTACTCGCTATCTGGTCGTGCTACGTAGACGACACATGTGAAAGCTTGATAAAGTATAATAAGGTGCACTGTTTAGACTAAACGTTCGAGAATAATATGAATCGTATGTGTGTTATTGATCAACATATAATAAAAACATGTTCACACACCAAGTTGTTCTGGTTCTTCCTTTATTTCACATAGTCTAGCCTCTGTATAATGAGACAACGTTAAACGGTACGTTTTATCTTGCATCAGTTTAATTCATGTACATCACAGTGACACAGTATAATGCAAACGCAGATAACACGGAACGTTTAATTACCATGTATAAAGTTACGTTAGGAGTTTGTAAAACAAGAAATAAAATCGGTATAGGTTTCTACGTTGAGGTCGTCTCTGAACTCCAACGAACTTTGTGTATCGTGAAGCCTGTTCCGATCGAGAGACCTGAGAATCCCAATCTCCGTAGTCGTTTCGGTGGCCGATTCAACATTCTAGACAAGGTTCGGTTCAGGATGCACGTCGGACACAGGATCTGCACAGAAAGAATATGTATGAATCAACATGAAATAGTGACAAAGAACATCATAAACGTAATCCTCCTGACGTTTCGCTTTTAGTGTACCCAAGGCCTACTGAACCCCAGTTTTGTTCCGTGTCCGAATGAAAAGTCACATACTCCACTCCACGTTGGATCGAACGGTCTGTATCCCCAGAATGCGGAATAAGGCAATACCCGAAATGTAGAGTAAGCTGACTGTGAAACGGTGTCGTATGGTTGCAAAACGTCTATGGTGTATGCCCAAATACGTATTAGTGATATGAGTACACATGATCGTCGGTGTAAACACCTATCCAGTATATGAGCACATCTGTACCACTCGTGTTTCATAACGTACGCTTGGTTGTTTCAGGACGAGTCTTATCACAAGACACAGAACGAACAGCAAATCCAGACAGTACACATCTCGTGAAACGTATAACCCAAACGTGAGGATGAGCAATCTCGTTTTGTGTGTTGGTTGCCATACCATAATATACAAGAAAAGTGACTTGAAACCATGTAGATTCGTGACCCTACCCTATTGCGAGCACAACTTGTGTGAAAGCTGCGCCGCTTCGGCGCGATACGAGAACTTATACGAATTCAACAAACCGAGTTGGTTATGTCCCCTATGTAACGTGAGCTCGAGCTGGGTGTACAGATGTATAAAAGGCTAACGTGCGCAGTACGCACCGTATCTGCGAAGCCTCTTTGTCTGTACCACGGAAAGGTGTATCCGAAATGTTCATACGATCTAAAGAAAGTGGATACGTATGATACGTGCGTATTGGTCCACATTTGTGTTACATGGAATAAACAACAAAGTGAAACAGTTTCCGTCTCCATGACTTTATTTCAGACGAACACATAGCATACAGTACGTGCAATAACACAAACGTTTTCAATTGTACATCTACGTACGGTCTTCCTTACGCTCCACGTAAGGAAGCAGCTGAAGGTGTATCAGACACTGTAGTTAACGCTCGACGTAGGGCGCGTGTAAACCTAGACTTATGTGTTTCTAGCGTAATATTACTAACGAGCTCACATGTATAAATACAGTTTACGTGTACGATAGCGATGAAACGTGGTAAACCTAGCCTTGCGAGTGGTTCCACGAGCAAGGGTTCGTTCGGTATAGTGACAAAGGAGCACAACTATTGTTATACCGAACCCATGGCATCTAAAAGGGACAGGGATCTCGGCCGATCACCTACGTGCCGCGTTGAGTTGCGTAATTCTTCAACTCTGTCGCTGAATAGGGTCAGGAATCCGACCGTCTACGTTTGTCTACACTGCGACATCTCACTTCCCAGCTACATGCATCGGGACTATGTGGATGATTATCACATCTACAAAGATAGCATTTTAGGCTGCGATTGCGAATACGTAAGAAGTATGTTCGCAGGTTGCGAAGACGACCTTCGTGTACTTCGAGGAATCAACAGGTTCAAACGAGGTCTCTTTGCGTTTTACGAGCACGTTCTAGAAGCGTGTGACGGGTACGTCAATGTATCGAACGCGTGTTACTGTCTCGTTTGTGCAACGCCAAAAGGTGAGCCGCACTATCCTAAATGCGACGCCTTTCAGGGGAGGCTGTTATTATACTTAACCAATACACGGATGTATATACCGTGCGAGCCACCCATGTTCGATGACAAAGGACACCTGTGGTCAGATCCACCGATACCCATTCTAACGTTATTTTCTAGTTCTAACGATGCCTCACATAGCAAGATAGACAGTACGACTCTTCTTGAACTCGGGTCCGAAGCAAACATGACCTTCGTGAATGGAACGACCGATACCTACGCCTGCTCTGATTGCAAGGTAGAGGTTAACAACTTCATTAAAGGAGACACGTTGTTGGGCGAGCATATCTATCACACGTACAATGTCGGCCGAACGTGTCCTGCGCTCGAACGTCGCTTTCAGCATAACCGTAATGAGATACCATCCGTATTGGGGCTGGAGCGATTCAGAAAGGGGTTTGTGGCGTTCCCGGTTGGGGTTATGTCGGCTGTCAAAGGAATTATGAACGGCAGATGTATCGTATGTGGCGAGCTTCTGTATTGTATCAGAGGATCGCAGCAGTATCGCCCGTGTCAAAATGTACAATGCGCTGAGGTTCGTGCGCTTCTCAAACGTACGTTGAAATATATTTTGTTATTGTAAAACAACACGCAAGCTATGCTCATGCTCGCAAGGCAGGACAAAACGTGTAGTGGACTCGTGGATTTGTTTTGGTTTATTATAATGTAATAAAAATGAGTATGTGCACCACAAAGCTGTTTCGTTTTTTTTTTAATGTGTACACCTCCCTTACATGTGTCACGGAATGTACTTCATGCAGCCTATATAAATACGTGCGCGCAACACTCCCATGCTTAGTACGTTAGTTCGTACGCTACGCTTCGGATTCGTGTAACTTTCTGAAGAATCGTATTTTCGTATTTTATTAACTAGACACATATTAGAACGTTGCTGGTAACGGACATACGAGTTGTGTTTTGGGATCTCTGCGTAAACCGTATTCGTTACAATGAACGACCCGATGTTGTCAAAACGCAAGAGACCGTATGCGGGCAACGCTATAGAAGATTACTGGAACAAATACAAAAAAGACAGACCCGTATGTAGAGTAGCACCTTTTAGCGGACAACTGTGGGAGTACGGAAACGCGAGAAACGAGACTGTAGACCAAACGCCAACGTCTCCGATCGCAGAGGACCGTACGCCAACGTCTCAGATCGCAGAGGACCGTACGCCGTCTCCCTCGAGCACGCGGTTTCCCTCGATCGTACCGTCTTTCCCGAGCACTTCGTTTGCTCCGAGCGCACGGTCCCCCAGGAACGGTAGAGAGCGCACGTCGTCTCCCCTTTCGCCATTCATTGCTGGCGAGTCGTTGTATGATGACGACGACGACCGTACGCAGTCTCCTTCGAGCGTATGGTCTCCCAGGAACGTTAGAGATAGTACGTCTTCTCCTGCATCGCCACTCGGTGCTGACGAGTCATTGTACGACGATGACGACGACCGTACGCCTTCTCCTTCAAACGTTCGGTCGTTCGCTCTGAGCACACGGTCTCCCGGAGATGATAGAGAGCGCACGTCATCTTCCCTATTGCCGCCCGTTGCTGATGAATCACCATATGACGACTACGACCGTACGCCGTCTCCCTCGAGCTCGTGGTTCTCCTTGATCGTACCGTCTCCACCGAGCACCTCGGTCTCCTTGAACCCACGGTCTCCCGGGGACGTTAGAGAGCGTACGACGTCCCCCTCTATGGATGCGGAGCATACACCGTCGCCGCGCATTGTTAACGAGCCGTCATATGTGGACGACGATGATGATGATATGAACGAAGTGGAATATGTGAGTTTGTGGCGTAATACGCAAGTGGTACGCGACACCGAAACCGAATCGCAAAATCGCGAATCGAGCCTCGCGGATACACCAAGATCGAGACGTTATAGTGGAGAGTCGCACGTTTGGCTAGAGCGAATCGAAGAGGTTCGACGAAGACGGTAAAATTTAGACTCGTGCTGGTATCCAACAACAATACTGACGTATTGTAACGGCAGTCTCCGCCTATCGCAAAAGACAGCTATAAAGTTTTGTATACGGTTAGAACGCCGTGCATATAACCATGAGCGCGTCTAAACCGATTAAATGTTACGCTACTGGAAACGCAAGTCTCACGAGCGTTCCGGGAGAGATTCAAGTGATACTGGGTCCTATGTTCTCTGGCAAAACCACAGAACTCATCCGAAGGTTGCGTGTGTATCAAGTCTCACACGATGTTTGCGTGGTGTTGAAATACGCGAAAGATACACGGTACTCCAGCGCATCTGTGGTTACGCACGACCGTAATGCAACACAGGCCATTTCTGTGTCACGATTGAGCGAGGCCGAAGACGTCGTAAGAGACGCGACTGTAATCGGCGTAGACGAAGGGCAATTCTTCCCCGACGTAGTCGATCGTTGCGACGCGTGGGCTAACTCTGGTAAAGTTGTCATAGTCGCCGCTTTGGACGGTACGTTCGAAAGGAAACCCTTCGGAAGTGTTCTCGATCTCATTCCTGTGGCTGAAAGTGTAGTGAAATTGACGGCCGTCTGCAAACTCTGTCACGCGAGCGCTCCGTACACGAGACGTATAGGAGAAGAAACGCGTGTCGAGTTGATCGGAGGATCAGAAGTGTATCAAGCCGTTTGCAGAACGTGCGTGAACCGGTGCGCGAACCATAGCGAAAGGACACTTACGACGTCTCGCGTACTCAACGACTACCATCTAAACCGTGACTATTACATCGACCACAAATACGGATATGTAATATTGCCCGTGGTACTAGCTCGGATGAAAGTACTGGGTGTTTTACGTAAAGATGACATGGAGCTCATCACGTGTAAGAGTATGTACTACGGTCAAATAACACGTACCCTGAATACGTTGGACCACATTGGGAAACGAAGCAACAACGTGTTCGCTACACTGTGGAAAGTAGAAGAAGCTCTTTATGGACAGTATCCGATAATAACGTTCAACAGCGTTCGAATGGAGCTTCCTAATATGAGAGACTATGTTACCAAAGGTATCGTACATGTTCTGTATACGTTAAAACAAACGCAATTTGACGCGTTGAAACAAGTGACCGGTGTTCACGCAAAAACAATAGAAGAGTGGATATGCGACCTATACGTAAAAGCGAGGTGTGATACATTGGTGTGCGCCGAGTACTTTTACTCGGCATTGCAGTTCGTGGACGAACGACAAGCAGCAGAGACGTACCGACAGTACATCGTATCTCTCGCGACACGTTTGCTGTGATGATTGTTTTGTATACATATCTAAGATATACATTTGACAGTTTGTTTGACTCAAGTGATGTGATTCACGTGAATAAAAAGGTATATGGAAACATAAACGTGTACTTTGTCTTGTGTGTAACTGGTAATATAATAGGGTACGTACAAGAGCCTTTTCAACATACATTATGATCTCATGTTCCTTTATTAACCGTCCGAAAACCCCAAACAACAGTCACAAACAACCGATCTTATACTACCCGACCGATCCGTCGGAGCCTCGACTGACCTATATGTGTACTTGTCTGCATAAAAGCTGATACGGACCACACAGAGGACTAAAAACGAAACCATCTCGGACGAAGATCTTAAATCTCCTCTGTGACCTGAACCAACGATGAACATCCGCTACGTCTCACAACTCGACCGATGGTCTTCGTTGCCCGAGCAATGGTCTTCGTTCATGGCTAGCATGGGCCATCTGTGGTGGGGTAGTGCACCGCTCTATATGATCGACCAAATCCTTGATCTGATGCCGAATGGATCCATTGTCATTCACGACCCGTCGCCCAACGACGGTTTCGGTACAATATGCGCTGGACTTATAAAAGTGAAAGAAAGGAGCTACGAAACCTTCACCGTTCGAGTTGAACAAGACTCGTGTCGTGACATGTACGTGATCGGACATCGAGACCATCTCTCTCTACTAGACGCGATCCATAACGTAGAGGTGAATGTCGAGAACGGGGTTTTTCTGCCGAGGAGCATATCCGAACCGACTCCCAATTGCTGGTTGCGAGGTTCGTTCGACACGATCGTACAGGGTGTGAAAGAATTGAAATCTAGATTGTACAAAGAAAACAAGTTCTGGGGTGCGATCGACTACGATTCGTTCGACATCCTAAAAGAACACATTCGGAATCAAGCGCAGGATCGCAACTACGGGATCGTCTTACGGTACACCGACAGTGCACCATATGGACATTTGTTTATTGTTTTAAACTCAATGAAGTGCGTGCGTGTGTTTTTCGCGCCACGTTTTTTTGTTGTACGACGGAGGAGAATGACTTCCAAAAAACTTGAAAACGCAGACGCGGTCATGGAATGTATAACCCAGAAACTTGGCATCTCTTTATTACCGGTTGACGAAACGGTACTCGAGCGCGTCCGCTCGCAATCGTCCGGCACAGAGTCCAATAGCGATGACTCAGAATGAGAAACTGCCTCTACCAAATAGAGACTGTGGAAGTGATCTACGTTTGAAAACCATGACGTTTGAAGACTACGAATGCATGTATACAAAATCGGTGGTAGTGTATGATAATAAAAAGCAAACGTATGCGTAAACACCTGGAGTGTGTGTCTTTATTTGAAAGAGAACTGTAACATGGTTGTTGATATGCTTCGAAATGTATCAAAAGTGTGGTAATACACGAAAGTTCAGAAGTTGATACGTGTTTTCCACAGCGCCTTTAAACTCCTGACCTTCGCCTTTCTGTTTTACACTTGTGACTTTCATGTGAGATTCGTAGACTTCACCTCGTGCAAATTTTAGTTCCTCGACCGACTGTCCCCTCTGTCTGATCGTTGCCCTCCGACCGACCTTCTGCAGTCCCCGACTGATCTACGGTCTGCTGTCTCGACAGACTGTCTCCTCTGTCTGATCGTTACTCTCCGACGGACCTTCTGCGGTCCCGACCGACTGCCACCCTCCTTTGTCCAACCGACCTTCTGAAGTCTCGACCGACCTACATCTGTACTTATCTGTATATAAGCTGATACGGACCACACCAAGGTCTACAACAAAACCAATCTCGGACAAAGACATCAAAATCTCTTCTGTGACCAGAACGTACGATGTATACGATCTCGACCAAAGACGCATCTTCAGTTTCCCTCTACGACTCGCAACTCGACCGATGGTCTTCGTTGCCCGATCAATGGTCTTCGTTCATGGCGAAAATGGGCCATCTGTGGTGGGGCAGTGCGCCTGTCCATAGGATCGTCGAAATTGTTGCGCGCTCGCCGAACGGATCCATGATCCTTCACGACCCATCGCCCAATGTTCGTCTCGGTACGATCTGCGTTGGCTATCTAAAAGAGAAAGACGAATCCAAAAGGTTCACCGTCCGAGTACACCAATACTCAGGTCGTGAGATGTACGTGGCCAGATGTCGAGAAAATGCGTGTCTACTGGACTTGTTCGACGACATAAAGAGGAATGTCGAGAACGGGTGTTTTCTGCCGAGGATCATATCTGAACCGACCCCCGATTCCTGGTTACGAGGTTCGTTCGACACGATCGTCCAGGGTATGAAAGAGTTGAGACGGAGAATGTACGACGACAACAAGTTCTGGGGTGCGGTCAGATACCAGTCGTTCGACGTCCTAACAGAACACATCCGGAACCAACCCCAGGATCGCACCTACGGGATCGTCTTACGGTATGCAAAGGGTGCACCGAATGGACATTTGTTTATCGTCTTAAACTCAAAGAAGTGCGTGCGTGTGTTTTTCGCGCCACGTTGGTTTACTGTACGAAGGAGGAATACGACTTCCAAAAGACTTAAAGACGCAGACGATGTCATGGAATACATAACCCACGAACTTGGCATCGCTCTATTATCAGTTGATGAGACTGTGCTTGAGCGCATCCGCTCGCAAGACGCATGGTCGTCCACCACAGAGTCCGATAGCGATTGTTCCGAAGAAGAAACGGTCCCTAAGAAACGGACACTGTAGAAGTGCTTCGTCTCTGAAAATACGATGAATACGTTTGACGATTGCCAGTGTACAAGAATGTTGGTGTAATATGATAATACATAATAAATGTGATAATAAAAACAACCGTATGTGTATACACTTGGTGTGTATGTGTGTGTTCTTATGTATCGTCACAACATTAGTTCACCGACCAACTGTTACTCCTGACCTTCCGCGGCACCGACCAACCTACAAGTGTAGTTGGCTGTATATAAGCAAATACTAACCGTACAAAGGACTAAACGATCTCGGACGAAGACATCACCCCTCTCTCCTCTCTCTCTTTCTGCGACCTGACCTGCGGCTGAAGACACGTCGTCTGTATCCCTGTAGGACTCGCAACTCGACCAGTAGTCTCACTTGTCAGATCAGAACGCTATTCGCATTGAAGACATGGCCAGCGTGAGTGAACCGTCTATGTTTCAACTTCCATACGCCTGGCCTAGACTATCGGAAGATTGGTCCAGGTTGTTGGAGCATATGGGTCGAAAATGGTGGGGTGACGTTCCGAGCGATTGTGTAACGTCTGTACTTTCCACCAGCCCGGAAGGATCGATTATCCTATGCGGACCATTGGAAAGCGATCCGAAGGGTACGTTGTGCGCAGCATACATGCGCACTGAAAGCCGTGTTACGAGATCTGTCATTTGTATGAATAAAGACAACCGTTACGGTTGCGAGACAGAAAGCCCATGGGAAATGCCCGATACACACAGTTTGATATCAACCGTGAACAATCTCGTGAAAACGTCACGTGGAAGCTTACTGCATTCACACGCAAGAGCGAGTGAGTGTTTCACCGACGTAATGGTGCGTGAATTAGATAATTTGCAGACGTATCTCACAGAGAAAAATTTACTTTGGGGTTGCCTATCTTTGACTGGTTTCAGTAGCCAGAAGAAACTTAAGCGTCGACTCTTGCAAGAACACTTTCAAGAACAAGTCAAGATAAGAAAGCGTAGTTACGGTATTATTACGCGGATTGAACATGAACCTGATGACGGATACGTTTGTGAAGTGTTCACAACTCGACGTATACTGATAGTAGCCATCAGTCCGATAGGGTTTGTGGTTAGCAAAGGCTATCTGTACAAGACCCAAGATCGTGTTTATAAGACTGCACTTGAGCTCATGACGGAGATCTGTGACACTCATGGTGTCACCTTATTACAGAAAGACCAAACTGTCCTGGATGCAATCAAGGCTGTGGATAAGCTTTCTGATATCTCTGATAACGATGATGACGGGTTCTGAATGTCAATGTATACTTTGTCGTACATAGTAAATGTCAATGTGAAATTGCGAACAGAGTATATCAGAGTCTTCTAGTTCAATATGTACTCGTTTCTGCATGTTTGCCTTATGGACTATGGTACTAGCGTGTCTATTTCCCCTTTCGTATTGAAATAAAAACAAAAACACATACGTTTGTTCACGTGGTCTTTATTCGGAGGCCGCCGCGCCTGCGCGAAAAAACACGCTCCCCGACGCCCGCGGAGCCTCGCCGTCGCGAACGCGGGCCTCGGGGAGGCATGCCCTTGTGCGCCCAGGTCCGATAGGAATCGCGTTTTAAAAACGCCCCCCTGTGATGAAGGTGGGGTACAGCACGGCACACACATTATCCCTTGTGCATTCGTGCGTTACGCTCGGGGGCGGAGGGGTCCCGCGGACCCCAGCGCAGCAGAAGAACGACGGGAGGTGGTTGGGGTCTCTCGGACCCCACCGCAGCAGAAGAACGACGGGGGGGGGGAGGGGGTGGGGGCTCGGGGACCCCACAG